>JAHQIV010001270.1:1934-12705 GCA_030463285.1 Phytophthora europaea
GCGTCATCTACAGCGCGATCGATCTGACAGACGGCTTCTATCAGATCCTGATGAGAGAGAGCGACGTTCCTCTCACGGCCGTCAGCACCCCCAGCGGCATGCTCAGGGAGTAGCTCGTGATGCGGCAGGGTCTGAAGAATGCACCAGCTACCTTCAACAGGATGGTTTCCTATGGGCTGCGCCCACTCCGTGCCTTTGCACCGAGCTACTTCGACGACATCTTTGTGCACATCCGCGCTGAGGACGGTCTCAGCGCCGTCGACGTACATCTTCGGCACCTGCGTCAGCTTTTCGAGAAGATGCGCGAGAACAAGTTGTACGCCAACCTCAAGAAGTGTGTGTTCTGTGCACCGGAGATTCAGGTGCTGGGCTGCTACGTCAGCAAGAGCGGCGTTCGCGCCGACCCTGAGAAGATCTCGTCGATCTGTTCTTGGCCAACTCCCAAGAACCAGACGGAGCTGCGCCAATGGTTGAGCCTCGCGAACTACCTCCACAAGTACACGAAGGATTACGCGGGCCTGATTCAGCCGATGTCATCCTTGTTGAAGAAGGATGTGGCGTGGAATGGGCGGCCTGAACATCAGGACGCGTTCGATGCCGTGAAGAAGAGCCTCGCCTCCGCGCCCGTCTTGATGCTGCCCGACACGTCAAGACCCTTCCACGTTGTGTGCAACGCAAGTGACTTCGCCATCGGATGCGCCCTCACGCAATTTGACGCTGAGGGTCGCGAACGCGTCGTGAGTTATCAGTCACGACAGATGAAGCCGGCGGAGAAGAACTACCCCGTCCATGACAAGGAGCTCCTTGCGATGCGCTCCGCTCTGATCAAGTTTAGAGTGTATCTCCTCGGCGAGCAGACGCTCGCAGTCTACACGGATCATGCCTCGCTACGAACGGCGATGGAGAGTCCTCATCTCTCTCAGCGCATGGCGCGATGGCTCTCGTTCTTTGCTGAGTACAACTTCGCCGTGCACTACAAGCCGGGCAAGAATAATATTCTTGCCGATGCGCTCTCCAGGCGCCCAGATTACGACCCTCGGTGCTTGACGCGTCATCAGGATATCTCTGACGACGATGACGATGATGACGACTGCGCCACTTGCGTGACATTGGGCATCAACGCCAAAGTATCAAGCCCCGTTCTGCCGCTGCGTCAGCAAATTGCTGACGCGTACGAGGAAGACGCCTTCTACGCCGCAATCATCCGGTATCTGCGTAATCCTACAGCAGATACGCTCGCAAAGTTGACGCGCCCCACGCGTTACGATCTCGATGGCGATCTTCTGACGTACGCCATCGACACGTTCGACACGCGGCGTGTCGTCATCCCCGCGGATGACGACATTCGTGCTCGTCTGGTACATGAGTACCATGATGCACCCGCCGGCGGTCATCTCGGGCGCAAGAAGACGTTCGCAGCACTCTCTCGCGACTTCTTCTGGCCTCGCATGTATAAGTGGGTACGGAAATGGGTCCGTTCCTGCGAGATCTGTCAGCGTGTGAAGCCTGCAGCATCCAAGCAGGCTCCGCTTCGTCCGCTACCCATCGCCACGGGTGCGTGGCGATCTGTCAGCATGGACTTCATCTTCGGCCTTCCGCACGACGCCGAAAGACGTACCGGCGTCTTCGTCTTCGTCGATCGCTTCAGCAAGATGGTCCACCTTGCTCCAGTCACAGCAGAAGTGACGGCCGACGAGTCGACCGAGCTGTTTCTCGACCTGGTGTTCCGACACCACGGCCTGCCGGAGTCCATCGTCTCAGATCGCGATCCCCGCTTCACATCCGCATTCTGGACGCGGCTGTATGCGCTGCTGGGCACCCGCTTACTCATGTCCACGGCCACTGGTCGCGAGTCGCGTTGCTGTTGCAAGCCTACGTTGCACACTCCTGATTCCGGCCGCCCAGTCGATGCCAGTCAATTCATCGGTTCTAACCGCATATCTGAGATAGCGCACTGTGTCACCGGGCTCTAGGACTGGTATCCCGACGTATTCTTTCTGTTTGATGGCCGTATTGAGTAAGATGAGGTGACTTTTGGTTGGTTGGTCCTGTAATCCTGAGAGCCTTCCGAGCTACTACACTATTGCCATCACTATCGGCAATTGCTGCGCTTACTGCGACTCGATAGTGCAAAAACGCTGTCGAGTCGTCCACAAACGCCGAGAATGAGTGTCTGTAACGGGGTAAGAAATACCGTCACTAGCGTACACTATAGATGCTAGAAGAAGCTCGCAATAGTAGAAACAAGTGTCAGGTTTGGGGCAAATTTAACTCTGTTTATTTATGGAACGGGAGCGGGGGCTCCCGTCCTCTTTGTGAACCACTCAAATCTAAGTCGATGCCTGATTGGCTGAAATGGGTCTGGCCCCCACTTTCATCCAATCAGGTAATGAGAACAGCGCACACGCTAGCCATGTGGCTCCTACCTACTTACGTAACCGTAACCAGCCCGTTACATCACCCCCCTCTCAAAGTTGCACTCACCCACGGTGAGTGCTGTCGCAAGCGAGAACGTGATTGAAGCGGCCAACTGGACAACGGGCGCACGCAGCGGAGGCGCTGCGTGCTCATTCTGCAATTCACCATGTCGTCGACAAGCGAGTCTGGCGGCGGGAGCGCCGGACCATCGGCGTACCACGTCATGGAGAGAGACCTCAAGCCGTGGGACCTCTACAGCCTCGACGGCGCCGAAGGGCCCGAGCGCCTCGACATCATGAAGGAGTACTTCACGCGCTATCGACAGATCCGGGGGAAGAAGACGATCAACGCCTACACGCACGATGCGCTGCAGCGCTCGTGGTGCGCTTGCGTCCGCCGTTGGAACGCTGCCGGACGTGAAGGCTTGTCCTTCACGTTGTGGCTCGAAGGCCGCGAAGCCACGCGCAGCACACGCGCTATTGGAGACCTTCGTACGTGCGTGTGCGAGATGGCGCAGCGCGAGTGGCGCTTGTGCTACGTGCACTTGGTTGGGTAATCGTGTAACTCTGATCAACGTGATCATCTTGCCTCCGTCTTGTTCAATGCAGCGGTGTTCGAGATGCCGAAATGGGCAACCCTTCAACGTAGCAATCTGCGGAAGCAGTTCATGTGGCACCATTCGACAGCAACAGAATCGAGCAGGCACAGAATGAATCCAGGACTCATCTTTGCGCCACGCCAGACTGGGGGAGTCCGGCTAGCGTCGATTCAACTCGCGTGCAAGACGCAGCGAGTCAAACATGCAATGCAATGGTTAAGCCAACGCAAGGACAAGTAATTTCCAGCGTGGTGACCGTGGATGTTTCGAGGGGGGACGCAGAATTGGGAGCAAGGGATTTCTCCACGCAAATACTTGCGCAGGCAGGTGACAGTTCGTAGCAGAAACCCCGGGCAATGAGTTGCAACAGTTGATCGGGGAATGGATACAACCAAAGGCGTACGCTAGCCGTGTGCTGTTGTGCATCCTTATGTAATATATGTAAGAGATCTACCTACTTATGTAAATGAACGGCCCATTACAGTAAGCCTCGGTGGAGGCAGCTCAGTCGGTAGCTCCAGGATCCACTCATCGTTTCTTACCCGGCTGAGGGCCTCCAACTCATACTCCTCCTTGTGTCGGTATTGCAGGATTTGCTCGGTCGAGCTGTGTGCTGAGATGTCATCATCTGATTGGCTGAAAGTGGGGGGCAGACCCATTCCAGCCAAGCAGCTGTTGACCTGCATTTGAGTGGTTCACATTAGACCACGGGCCCCCGCCCTGGTCCCAATAATAAAACTGAGTTGATTTTACTTTGGACTAAATACTTGTTCTCGGTATCCCTGAGAACTGGACGCTTCCCCACCGCTACGTGTAAGCTAGTGACGGGTACTCACTAGACCTGTTACACCTGGTAGAACTTTGTAGTCCTTTCCATGACCAAGTTTGAGATGAGCGAAGACCAGCCCACCGGACCTCCAGCCATGACCCTGACGCACGTGGCCTTCCCCCATCTCATGTCCATCGAGTGGCAAGCGCTCTACCGCCTCGCGGCTGCGTCCGAAGAAGTTATCGTCACGTCGCTGAGTTACCAATCACGACAGATGAAGCCGGTGGAGCGCAATTACCCGTCCACGACAAGGAGCTCCTTGCAATGCGGTACGCTCTGATCAAGTTCAGAGTGTATTTGCTGGGTGAGTAGACGTTCGCCGTGTACACGGATCATGCATCGCTGCGGAGAGCGTTGAAATCGCCACATCTGTCCCAGCGCATGGCGCGCTGGTTGTCGTTCTACGACGAATACAACTTCTTCGTTCACTACAAGCCCGGGAAGAACAACACCCTCGCTGATGCTCTGTCTTGGCGACCAGACTACGATCATCGCGACGTGCTGGGTCGTCAGGTGATTGATGACGTAGATGAAGATGACGACCACTGTGCTGTGTGTGCAGCGTCAGAGATCAACCTGACAAACGTGTCCCCCGAGATGGATCTGCGCGATGAGATCGTTGCGGCGTACGCAGACGACGCGGTCTACGCCGGCATTTTGGCGTACCTCCCCTCCCGAGCGACGAGACACTGTGGGCACTGTCGCGCAACACGCTCAACCAGATGGACCGTTATCACCTCGACGGTGATCTGCTGTGCTACAACATCGATCGATTCGATGCAGCACGAGTCGTCGTGTCTAACGACGACGATCTGCGAGCTCGGATCATCCACAGTTCCACGACAGCCCCTTGGGCGCACACTTGGTCCGCGAGAAGACCATCGCGGTTGTGTCACGGGACTTCTACTGGCCCCATATGTACAAGTGGGTGCGCAAGTGGGTCCGCCCTTGCGAGACCTGTCAGCGCGTGAAGCCGTCCAAGTCGTCGCAGGCGCCCCTGCGTCCGCTTTCGATCGCGACTGAGGCCTGGCGCTCAGCCTCCATGGACTTCATCTTCGGGCTCCCGCTCGATGCCAAAGGTCGCACTGGCGTCTTGGTCTTCGTGGATCGCTTCACGAACACGGTGCATCTCATCCCTGTGAGCGACACGGTCACCGCGGCCAAGGCCGCGCCGCGCTTCATCGACTGTGTGTTCCGTCACCACGGCCTGCTCGAGTCGATCGTCTCCGACCGCGACCCGCGGTTCACGTCCGCGTTCTGGCCCAGTCTCTTCCAGCTTCTGGGTACGAAGCTGTCGATGTCGACGACAACACATCCCGAGACGGACGGCCAGACGGAGCGAGTCAACCCGGTCCTCGAAGACGTCCTTCGGAGCTACGCGACATCCTTTGCGAGTTGGAGCACCTTCCTGCCTCTTGCTGAGTTCGCACTCAACAATGCAGAGCACGCGTTGACGGGTCGGAATCCCTTTTTCGCCAACAACGCGCGCCATCCGCGCGTCCCAGCTTTCATCGCCGTGGGCCACCCCACGGTGTCTCGTGGCTCCACTCTGGGTGGGGATGAATATGATGAAAACGACACGATGAGTGCAGCTCACGAGTCCGTGACACTGAATGCGGTCACCCGCTCCAAGACGAAGCAGATCCTTGCGACGCCGAACACTACAGCGTCTCCTCTCGTAGCATGGACTGCGCGTACGCTGATCGATCCTGGTAATGCCAGTGCTTCAGTCGCTGTCAACTACGCGCCGAAGTCTCCGGCGCGTCCGGTCGATAACGCCGCTGTTTCGGGGTTCGTCCTGCAACGCCAATCGATCACCCGTTTTGTGCGCGACGCACTGCAAGGCGCAGTGTACAAGCAGAAGGCGAACACCGACAAGCGTGGGCGCAAGAACATGGCTACCTTCAAGACAGGAGATCGAGTACTCCTGTCGACCGACGGCATCCGCTCATCAGCAGTGACTAATATTGGCACGATCAAACTCGCGCCTCGATTTATTGGACCTTCGGAGTCATGAAGGTTAACGCAGAATCCTACAAATTGGATATTCCTACCACTACGGCTGCACCCGACGTTCTACGTCGGTCGACTCAAGAAGTACCAGTCCACACGCGGGACCCTGCCGTGCAGCGTTACCGGGTACGCTGGCTTGGCTTTCCACTGAACGACGATATGTTGGAGCCACGTTCGACTCTCCTCCCGAACGTGCCGAACGCAGTTCGCGAATACGAGGACGAAAGCGCGACCGTCGCCGACTCTGCGGCGACCGAGAACGCGAACGGCCACGCGCCGACGGAGACGAGCCCCGTCGAGAACGAACGCGGCGGTTCCCGCCGCAACTAGAAGACAATGAGACGTCAGTGAGGGCGCGCCGGTATTTGGTGATCCGCGACTGCTCCGCCTCGGAGAGGTGCTCCGAGCCACCGCAGACGACGCAGTCTTCGCGCACTTGGACGTAGCAGATCCGGTCGGCATCCCACGCGTTGCTACACACGCGTGTACGCAGCCCTCGCAATGAATGATCACCGACCACCTCCTCGCGCGCCGCGATCCACGTGACGAAGTTGGCGCCCTCTCGAAGCATCCGGTTCCACCGGACTATCATGGCACACCACGAGCGATGGAGTGAATGATGCGCAACACCTTCGACGTTCATCCCCCGCGCGGAATCGGCGGAAGTAGTCTTGCATCGTCGCCTGCGACTCTGTCGACTCGGCGCCCGACAAGTCATACAAGTCCCACGGCTTCAGCTCTCGGTCTATCACGCGAGACTGTGGTGGAGCCAGCAGCGCAGGCGTGCCCGCGCGTGTCGTCGTCGCTTGCCCTTGAGTCTTTGCTGCTGCCGCCGAGGTGCTCGTGCGCGTGGTTGTCGCCGTCGTCGTCGCTGAACTGCTCGAGTGTGTGGTCATCGCCGAGGTTCCTGCGTCCGCTTCCGTCTGCTGCTGCATCCTTTCGTCGCAGTGCAAGTTTGGTTGTGCTCCTGCGATTCACAGGAGTTGCCGTCAGTGCCCGTCGCGATCATCCCGTTGGCGTAGCGCCACTCTCATCTCCCAGTTTTCCAAGAATTCCCTTGCTTGCGCTCACTGTGGGTGAGTGCAACTTTGAGAGGAGGGTGATGTAATGGGCCCTCCTTTTACATAAGTAGATAGATCTCTTACATATATTACAGAAGTAGGCACAACAGCACATGGCTTGCGTGTGCTGAGATGTCATCATCTGATTGGCTGAAAGTGGGGGGCAGATCCATTCCAGCCAAACAGCTGTTGACCTGCGTTTGAGTGGTTCACATTAGACCACGGTCCCCCGCCCTGGTCCCAATAATAAAACTGAGTTGATTTTACTTCGGACTAAATACTTGTTCTCGGTATCCCTGAGAACTGGACGCTCCCCCACCGCTACGTGTAAGCTACTGACGGGTACTCACTAGGCTCGTTACACTTACGATGACGACAGAAGGGGAGCAATTCTAGTCGATGTACAGGTGGAGCAAGAACCCCTGTATCGTATACAAGGCGGGGAAGATGCTGACAACCAAAAAATACGAGAAGATCCAGGAATGCACCATTGCATCGCTCTGCATGAAGCGGACCGAAAAATTGACGTACTCATTCAAAGTACCAGTGAAGGGAGACAACATCACCAACAAGCAAAACTCAAGCGTTGACGCCTCGCTATACTGATGAATTCGCCGCGGATAGCACTGGGAGAGCAGCTACGATTGGGCAACGAAGCGCCATCAGACAAAACTGCAACACGAATACAGTTGGAGAATCACCGGGCGTGGCAAAGTGACAGGCACGGTGATTAATGAGGTCCATAATCCATGCTGGACCATGGAAGCAGTGCAGATGAATGATGGCAGCACTGGGGGGGGGGGGTACGGGAAGCCTGTAACGAGTGCCTCGATACGAAAGAAGACAAACGCCGGATGCAGTGGTTCCAAGGAGGTGTTATACTCTCATCCAGGAATCCATGGGCTTCCATGGAGAGTATCTGACACCATTGCAAACCAACATGTTGGAGCAGTGGTGAACGGCAGCCAATCAAACGGTACCGGGGTGCCGCTGGAGCACTAGACACAGTACTGGAAGCCCTGCAACAAGTAGTGAAAGGTCTAGGCTGGCAAAAGGAAGCGATGCAACAGACACCAAAGCATCTATGGGTTCACAGGAACGAACTGACAGAAAACCAAGTGTGGGTATCATACAGAGTAGCCGTAAGGCAGCTCCACCTGAACCGTGAAGACAGGAGCTGCAGAAAATTGACAGGCTGCCGTCACACGAAGGAGACGATCGAGCATATCTTCTGGGGATGCCCGTGGGCGCAGGCGTGCTGGAAGAAGTTAATTCGACACTGAAGTGAAGAACGATGGCGAAAGGAACACTGGATCCATTCAGGAAGTACTGCGCGAGCAGACAAGCTCCGCCTCTTTCAACAGGAACTAAAGTCAGAATTGGGGACAAGTTTCCGGGTGAAGAAACGTTATACGAGGCAGAATAGAGGCGGGTGTGGCGGCGGGGGCTGGGGATGGTAAATACCATCACTCGCCCACGACCGCCCTGATAGCGCCAATCTCACAGCCTTGGACGCCGATGATGTCGTCGATGCCGTTGCCGTCTGCCTGTGCAGTCGAATCGGCTGGTGAATTCTTTTTGTGCGTATGTTGCGAGCAGTATATGCGTCACAAGCCTGTGAATACAGAGGAGCCGGGTGGTTTTCAAGCACAAAATAATGTCAACTAAAGTCATTCTCACGAAGTTCTGGGAGACAACGATGAGGCAATTGAGAGCAATCGAGAAACGAGAGCGCAATAGGCCGGAGAAACAGATACAAGGAATAAGACTGCTAATATGCCAAGAAGCACTGGAGCGTCGACCAAGAGAGCACTCCCCACAAAGGGTGAGTCTTGTACAGCCACCGGACCTGGACCAGGCGCCGGCGTTGCTAACCAGATTTAGGACATACCAGACATCTCGTCGCTAAATAAGCGAAATAGACAAGTCTGCATCTCTCTAACGTGAAGGCGGTCTATTTTTGAGAGGATGCCAAGTTGCACCCTTCACTCTAATTCGAAAATAGGTTATTTTCGAAGCCCCAGCGTCCGCGTCATGTCACATGACGCGGACGCCGGGGCCTTGACACTTGTGGCTCCATACGGGCGAGATCCCGACGGGCTCTGCTACCGAATTTGAGCTTTCCTAAAGCACACCCGCTGATATCCAATCAAACTAGTCAATCCGACCACCTCACCACTTGAGATCTCCTAGATGACAGCATGTAATGTGCCAATAAAGTCCATTCATTTCGCAAAGAGCGAGCAAGATGCCGCGTTCCTCCGGCCAGCGCCAAGGCAGGACGAGGAAGTCCGGCACAGGCAAGGCACCCAAGCAGTATCGGCGTTTGGCTGTGTCATACATCTTCAAGCAGGAGGTGATCGCTTTCTATGACGAGCCTAACACGATGGCGGCTACCGTAAAAAAATTCTTTCCTCAACTACCGCTAGCAAAACAACGGGTGAAAAAACGACAGATCTACGCATGGCTGAAACAGCGGGACTTCATAGTGAGTCAGTGCAAATTCGGAGCCGCTAGTCACTGCAATGCACGTGCGTTTGGTGCGGGAGCGACGCTGTCGGTAGAGATCGAGGAGCACATCGTCCACTGGATCAATTCCCTCCGCTCCGAGGGTATTCCGGTTACGGGGAATATGGTTCGAACGAAGGCGAAGGAGATCTCCCTCCTCATGGATCTCCCAGTAGGATGCTTTCAAGCATCGCATGCGTGGCTGCTGGCGTTTCTTAGGCGCCACCGACTGTCCATCCGTCGCCGAACGCACGAAGGACAAAAGACACCCGCAAACGCCGCCGACGTCGCAACCAAGCTTGCAGCTGAAGTGCTGCAGCGCATGCAGGATCTTGGGGTCGACAAGATTTATAATGCGGACCAAACTGGTAAGTTTATTTCCAATGTTGTTTTTTGTAATTGATTTTATCTAATGAGGGTAATTTACAACGGCAGCCGTGAACTATGAGTATTTACCTGCGCAGACCGTAGCTAAAACTGGAGTGCGAACAGTGTGGATGAAAAGCGCAGGAAAGAGGAAAGAGATAGTGACGCTGATGCTTTTAGGCGATAGCAGTGGCATCAAATACGACCCATTTGTTGTGTTCAAAACCAAGCAGTTCACAAATGCAGAGCGAGCTAAGGAAAACACCGCGTTTCAACATGGCTTCGGTCGGACGCTTTGGAAGGAGCTTCAGTCAGCGCAACAGGGAGTACAGGTGTATGGTAATCGTGCGGGGTGGTGGAATAGCGAGCTAACTATCCAGTTTTTGCTTCATCACTTCCTTCATCGCGAGAACATACACAAGCCCATACTTCTTCTCCTCGACGACTTTTCGGGCCACTGGTGGTGGGAGACGTTCGGATTATCGCTCGGCTCCTTAATGTTGAGCTCATGCGTATTCCGCCTGGCTACACGCTTGCGTGTCAGCCGGCGGATATTGCCTGGAACAAGCCCATCAAGGACAAGTTGCGTGCAAACTGGGGGCAACAAATGCTGGAGCAGCTACGAGCCTATGCGCCTGGGGTTGGATTCAAGTTGAAGGCGCCAACTCGAACCGAATTGATATCGTGGATCAAAGCAGCGTGGTCTTCGCTGTCTACTTCTACCATTGTGAACGGGTTCTACTAGGCGAAACTCATCCCGAACCGAGCGCCAAGTACGCCTGTGGAGTTCACGAGCGTGGAGGAAACAGACACCAACTGGGAGGAATTGTTCGACATGATAAGTGAGTTTCACCTAGAGCAGGAGATGCTACAGCGTAGTGCTGTAGACCCTGCTTGCGATATCGACACTTTGGAGGTCTATAAGGAGGACGCATAACTACATGAATACATGATCGCATTGGCGATTTTACCTGACTT
>JAHQIV010001271.1:0-12704 GCA_030463285.1 Phytophthora europaea
CCCGCCAACCTCGCGGGCGAGCGCGCGTTCCTCGAGCTGCACCGCAAGATCCGGAGGGAGCACGCCTCCATGCACGGAAACATCGCCGAGGCCGTGCAGGCGCTCGAGTACGAGCCGCAGGGGCTCAGCGACTCGCTCGACAACTTCTACAACTCGCGCATCAGCAACCGCCTGCTCGTGGACCAACACGTCGCGGCGCAGACCCCCATGCTCGGCTTCTCGGGCATCGTCAACGACGAGTGTGCGCCCGTCAAGATCGCGCGGGACATTGTGCACAAGGTGCGTCCGCTCTGGACCGAGAGCCTCAGCGGCGAGCAGCTGCCGGAGATCGTCGTCACTGGGGACGAGGACGCCACGTACCGCTACGTACCGCAGCACATCGAGATCATCCTCACGGAGGTGCTGAAGAACGCGGTGATCAACAGCGTCGCGGCGGCCAAGAGGACGCGCAGCTCTCCGCCTCCTGTCAACGTGTTGATCTCTGGTGGACCGCATGGCGTGTGCCTCAAGGTGTCGGACCTTGGCGGAGGTATGACTCGCCACGAAGCCAACGTGCTGTCGAACTACTACCACACGGCGACGTCCCCGCCTTCGAGCGGATACGACCCCATCGCCGAGATACTGGAGAGACGAGCTAGTGGACTGGACTTCTCGGACTCGTTCGGCCTGCGCATCGCGCAATTATACGCCAAGTACTTCGGCGGCGAGCTGGCGATCATGCCCATGGAGGGCCACGGCGTGGACACGTATATTTACATGAACTGCCTCACCGGAGCCTCGGAGGTCAAGTAAGATAGGCCCAGTCACCGGTGAATGAGTTGGAGGACTTCTAGCTAAAATGAAGGAAGATAATGCGCAGTGTAGTGTGCATCGCTATTGTTCAGGTTGGTTGGAGACATGAAGCGTTTCTTGCTTGATTTACTTGGCAAAATCCGTTTTTCTATTGACTATCGACTACTGTGAGACGGCGAAGTCTCGTCATGCAAAGCATTCCGTTCCGGTTGTTTGTTGTGAACGAGTTGGATCTGCAAGATGCGGACCGAAGCAGGCAATACATCGGGCACCCACTCGGCGTTGTCGATGAGTCTGAGTGCCTACCTCTGTGGACATCTAAACCGTAAGCACACCCTACATATCCATGGTACTGTACCAGCTTTTGTGATTCACTAAGAGATTGATACTCCAGCAGCACGTCATATCCCCAGGAGTTGGGATTGATTCTGCTTTCAGGCCCACTCACAACGATCAAGTCTCTGCGGCTGACTGTGGCGCTCGATCGAGCCCCATCCCAAAGTAAGTGAAGAGATTGTGTTCTTGCACGTCTAACTGAGCTAACTGCTAGTCTACTGTAGTTAACATCTCTACAGCTACGCCAACACGCCAGGGAAGTGTAAGCGACCGCCGCTCTCTTGACGCAGTATCTCGATATCTCAGCGCAGAATGGAAACCATGCTGGTAGAGTAACCTGAATGGTGGTAGTCTGTCTGCTTACGACCCTCACTGCTAAGGTAACTTACACACTTTTTGCAGCAAGCCCCTGGTATGGGAAGCATGTTCGTGGACAACGTTGGGCACGGCCGAAGAAATCGACAGGGTGGTTTCCTTGAATATTCGAGACTGTTCATATATCAAGCTTATTGTTCACGCACCTCACGAAAACTCTCGCAACCAGTCTCACCAGGTATTGCTGTACTGAACTGCTTTTCACCCCAAACTACCTAACTTGCTAACTATTTCGCTCCCGCGGCAGGTTGTTCTACAAAACATTG
The DNA here is from genome assembly GCA_030463285.1 of Phytophthora europaea. Taxonomy (NCBI): domain Eukaryota; phylum Oomycota; class Peronosporomycetes; order Peronosporales; family Peronosporaceae; genus Phytophthora; species Phytophthora europaea. Next base: position 1,770 of record JAHQIV010001271.1, read on the forward strand.
AGTTGGTAGGGACAACTGAGGATCTATCTCCTTCACGAGCTGCCGCTGGTGACAACGACGCTACCAGCCATGTATTTGGTCGCATCCACCGTCCCGCATTACTTTCCCCCGTTGATGACAACGGCGAATTGCAGGCCGTGTTGCTAGATGCGGGTATCTCCATGGATCTTGTGGCCCAGCTTGCAAGCACACCTGAAGCTACAATGTCGACTTCATTTGACGAAAATTGCATCACTGACAACAGTGAAATGGTTCCCGAGTTGAGTTCTCAAGACAAAGAATCCGTGACAGTTCCTAACAGTACTACTTCGTTCAACTCAGAAGCAAACGACAACGAAGACAGGGAACTACCTTCGCCTTTTGACAGCCTACTGCGACAGTATGTAGAGCAAACAGCTCGGGAAAGAGCTGTGCTTGAGGATATTCTTGACACAAAACTGTGCGAGTGTAAATACGATGTATCTGCATGGCAATCTCCTACGATATCCCCAACTGATCCTGCGAACACGACCGAGATCACGCTGTATACATTTGGAGCTTTCTTCACACAGTGCTTGCTTTGTGGTGGACCGGATATCCAAGTGATTTGTGTACAAATGGCTGAACGCTCTGCTCGATTGCTAAGACAGGTTATTGGGGTTACCCCTGCGTTTGAGGGAATCGTAGCTCTTATCACTCTCGCTATTCGGGAAGCAGAGTCCTCGCAAGTATTTCAGGCAGCGATTCATCTAGCCCACACTGTGTTCCTGACTGAGATAACCAACACAAAGAGCACAGCATCTCAACCACAGTCACTGGCATCTGAAAGTGGTGTTTCTTCAACAAATAATGCAACACTGGGGCTGATTGAAGATATTTCTCGTGCGAATTGGAGCTACGGACTTCGAATAATTCTAGAGCGGAGTCTTGCAAACCTTTTCTGCTGGTCAATTACCAGTCACGGTGGAAAACCAACTATACAGCCTAACACCAGCTCACGGAGGTTCCAATCTTCGTTTCGGCTTGCCAATGCGCCACCATCGATAGATAGGGGATTCCTCCAATTCATTCGCCTGCTGATCGAGCAGGATTTAACCCGGGCCAGCTTTTTCGATGAACTTCTTGATCTTGACCCTGTGGATAGAGCAACTGAGTCGATTCTCGCAGCAAACCGGTTGCGACTGCTTCGCTTAGTGTTGCGAAATGAAATAATTCGCTGCCAGCTCTCGACAAACGTGAGCGCCAGTATCGAAAGCCTTTGCCGCAGAATTATTATCCCCACAAGCACCGTTAGTGAACAAGGAGATTTATCCCGTGGTGCTGATAATGATCTGCCACGGCTCGCTTCGGAGTGCTTAACCGAGATCAGCCGGACAAACCCAAGCGTATATCAAATCAAAATCAACAAAACCTACACCAAGTCTCTCCGCAAACATGTCGAAGACTCGAATAACCCCAACAGCCATCACTCTCATCACCACCGCCATACTGCGTTGTTCAGTCAAGATCCTTTCACGAATGCTGAGACTGCCAAGTTTGCTACACACTTGCAGCGATACTTTTCGTTACAGTCTCGTCCCAACGCGCTTTATCGGCATTCATTTGTACGTGCATGTAAAACTACCGCGGGTATAGACGGAGAGAAGAACGCTGAAATGTTTCGTAAAGGGAATATCGCTTTCCAAGGACACGTTATTGCCCGAACGCCACCGAGCGAAACTTTTCACGACAAAATCCAGCAAAACACAGCTCCATTCGTCTTCGACATTGGCCCTTCGATTTCCAAGAAGAAACCCACGAGCCATTTGGCACAACCAGTACACCAGCAACAAGTTGTGTCTAGTTTTGCTACTTTTCGAGGAATCATTGAACAGCGAAGTGATCCTCCAAAGCGATCGAGTAAAAAGGTTTCTCCCGCTGAAAATGTACAAACTACATTGACCACACCGACTACAAGAGCTGCGGTAAAGACGGCCGCTACATCAACCGTGGAGCTCACGACTGGTGTTGCCAGTAGCCCCGTCGATAATACTGTACCTGTTGATACAGATATTGTGACGAACTTAGTTCATGGTATGAGTTCCGCACCAGATAGTACACCCGCAAATCAACTGCTACTAACGTCCTCATCACTTAGTAGCCATCCTGGAGAAGTTCTTAGTGTTGTTGAACAAGCAAAATCGAAACCTGATGACACCACGCAGTTAAACAGTGCTAAGTCGTTTGATCAACCCAAGAGCCAGAAGAAAGACAAAGGCAAGGAGAAACCCAAAGGTAAACAAGGTTCGAAGGACCCAGAGAACTGCGTGCTGCAATAAGGGGAGAGTGATTATTGTTTTCCGATCGGCGAAAGGCTTCCACCATTCTTTTGACGAAGAGGAAGTTCGTATCGACGCTGATGTTCCGGGGGTAGCTTGCTGACGTAGTGATTTAGCACAAATTGCTCGTCTACATCATTACAAAGTGCCAATACGAGTTGCTTGGCCGCCTCGCGAACAAGTGCATTTTCGTGCTGGTCTGCATCACTCAGCATTAAAAAGCGCAAAATGCGCCGAGGTGCAATATCAAAACTTGCGCAGCAGTGAAATGACAGTAATAGCGCTGATAAGAGCTGCAAGAGAGCCAGGAGTTGCTGATCTGAAGGCTGAGAGGTTTTGTGCTCGACATGCTTTAGAATGAGGTGTGTCACGAATGTGCCTCGAGTACGTGTTGATCCAGCAATCTACGAGATGATGTCTTGAGTATCAGCTTTAGTTGATCAGAGCAGTGAATTGTCGACAGTCATTTACCTTTAAAAGAGCGAACGCAGCGGTATTGCGGATCGATGCCTCGCGAGAGTCGAGTCTCTCCAGCAGACAGTCCACAATTTCCGCCATCTACAGAAGACACCAAAGTTTAACTTTCCGTGTTATCCCAAGGCATTGTTGTGTAATTCACTCGCATACTTACATCCAACTTTGAAGCGGACGTGTCTTGAAAGTACGGCAAAGACGTTAGTAGCGAGCGGAGAAATGCGCAGCCAGCAGCAAACACTTGGGGATTGGTATCATCCAATGCTGACATCAAAATTTCAAGCGTTTCCTTATCCGTTATCGCAAGTTGGCAGATTAGCGGAATTGTTTGATCACAACGACCCGTTGAAGCTTGTGAGCTGTCTGCAAACTGCCATAATAGTGCTTCTTTCTCCTGAGGCTGACTGGCCTTAAACCTGTTAAGCATATCGTGCTCTTTGGGCCTTCGAAACACCAACAAATCCAGGTCATTTTTGGCCGACCTAGGTGAAGAAGACACCTGCTGACAAAGTATAATTTCGAGCTGTTTTCTTCGCCGTTCAAGATCACCGAAGCTTTGAGAGAGATTGTCCGTAGTGTAGGCTTCAGTATCCATTTGTACTCGAGAAAAGTTTACCAGAGGGGTTCGAGCTGCAGCTTGCTCGAACAGATTGATCAAACGACTGGCCTCTCTCTCCAGTGAAATCCACGGTTGAACGGACGTATCGTCACCAGCATGCTGGGCTAGCTGCTTGCCAATATGGATGTCAGCGATAATTTGCTCGGGGGTCTTCCGCTCCTGCGTGTCTTTGATATAGATATCTGCTGCGCGCGGTGACTTGGCCTCGAAAGTTTTTTCTGACTTGGAAGCGATCGCGTCGTAAGAACTGTTGGCTCGTCGACGATAAGACGGTGCATCCATTGTTTTGCTCTTTCGAGGAGACGGTATCATAGGTAGCACGAAGCTTGTCGTCTGCTGTGGGCCTAAAGCTACGACCGACGCCAGTCCAACTTGACTGAAAAGGTTGCTTCGTGTTTGATGGCAGGAATGCAAAACTAAGCGTAAATGGGTGAGTTTTGCGCAGGACCGGGGAAGTTGGACTTCTTGGAGCTCACACGCAGTTACTTGTGTGGATTCGTTGCTTAGGAAGCACACGAACCCAAGTCTCTCAAAGCGCATGCCGGTCTTGCCGTCATGGATTCCGTCGCTCTGAGCCGACGATGTGAAAATCTCCACTCGAGTCGCAACTTTGAACGGATGCGATAGCAGATTCACCTGCTCGATTCGTGTTGGCAACCCGCGATTGACCCGAAACACAAGCTCCTGGGGAAACTCGCAGAACTTCTCCGACTCCCAAACTGTCAGCTGGCCCCCTCCTGGCCGCGTCAGATTCGTCGCAGGAAAGCGCTCGTCATCGCTGGAGCAAAACACGAGCTCCAGGTGAGCGGCAGCCCTCTCACCGCCGCTCATTTCTGCAGTACCCACCTACTTGGCAGTCAGTCAGCCACCAGAAATACGATGAATTCAACGGCAACAAAGTGATACACACTCCTCCTAAGAGTGCATGTCGTTGAAGTATCATGCTGTATGCCGTTTGCTAGGTTCAGAATGCTGGTAACATGCAATGTGACGCACACAAATTCCAGAATGGCCTCTCCCAATTGTCACATTTCAATACACGCACAGGTATCAAAAGTTCACGCAGTTGAAAATGCCGACGCTGAGCGACGAGGAGCAGGAGCTGATCCAGAAGGACCGCGAGGCCAACCCAGGCTGCTTCTACTCGACGGCGCTGTCGCAGTCCTGCAGGTCCATCAACGGCGACAGCAAGTGCGAGATCGTCAAAAAGATCTTCCGCCAGTGCCCCAGCTCGCGCAAGGAGCTCATCTCGAACCGCAAGGAGATCACGGAGGACGAGCACGGGGGCGAGGCAGCGGCCGGCGACTTCTTCAACCGCGAGAGGATGGACCCGCGCAAAGGGTGCGTCTGCAGATGGCGATTGGGTGGCAATGGGGTGTTGGGGGTCTGACGTCGTTGTTGGAATTGGGGTTTGGCCCAGAGGTGACCACGAATTCGGCGCATTTTTCCAGCAACGGTGAGTGATTTGGGTCAATTTAGTGGTGAAATGAGGAACTTGAACTTGGTTTTTGCTGACTTTTGGGATGTGAACGCAGAGGTGACGACTTTGAGGCCCAGATGAGCCCATTCGACTTCCTCCGACAGGAAATGCTGCGTCCTTTTGAAGGTTCGGGGTGTGACAGTTTTGGGCTGCTAAGCAGAAGGTTCTTACCATTATTGGTGCTGGCTGGTGTTGCGCAGACTTTTTTGGTGGAGGGATGCTGGGTCGCGGCGATTTTAACCCGTTTGAAGGACTGGAAGGCGACTTTGAGCGGATGCCGATGCGTCCACCGTCGCCGACGCCCCACCGACCATCGGGACAGACTCCGTCGAACCCTCCGCACTATTCGTTCCAGCCGTCGCAGGGCAAAGGGTCGAATGGTAGGGAACTTGTGTGTTGCTGGCAACTTGCCGCATTGTTTTTAACATGTTTGGTGCCGTTCTGCAGAGGCCGACGCGAAAGCACGTGCACAAGGCAAGAGCGACATGTTCGCAGACTACTCGGGCCGCGTGGACGAAGTTTAGGGGAAAACTGGATCGAATAGCGTGGGTGTAGGTAGAGCAGACATCCTCCTCGAGGACAATGTGCGACGTTGGAAAGCCATGATGTATTATGCTGGCGGAGCTTCCTCGCCTTTGAATCGAGTGATTGGGCGCCTGAGTTGAAACCTTGGTAGGGTAGTAGCCTATTTGTTGAATAGACTGCCATTTTGTTAGTAAATACAGCAAAAAAGAAGTGGGTTTCCGAGTGGACCAGTTGACGGCTACAAAAAAGTCTTGCAGTCTCGCGGAATCCAAATTGAGACCGCGGATTATTTTAGAGCAGGAAGCAAAGTGTTCAGGCACAAACTCTTCTTCGTTCAGCATATTAAAAAAATCGAGTAAGGGAAAAATGACTGAGAACTTGGGCAAAGACATACCTAACGGCATTCAGAAGGCCACCGAAGAATCAAACGAGCAGACTTCTCGAGATACGCTCCTAGATGAATTCCGTGGAAGTCAGCGACAGCGCCCGAACTCTGGGGTCGTGGCCAAGACTTTCGCTACTCCTGGTTTTCTTGAATGCGATTGCGTGGCTGCTACCAAGCGAGGTCGCTACAACGAAATTGTTTGTGGGGCACACAAACTCACACTACGAAACTCGCGGCCTCATTTGGAGTCGATCGAGTTTTCCCAGAAAATTGCTTCACTTGCAGAGCAGAACTCACCATTGTGCAAGTCACAGGGAATCCTACCTTCATCAAGGCATTCTGAACTTGCTGCACCGGATGAAGAGCTCGACTCTGTCCTACTGAGAGCATCAAAGAGCACCAGCTCTTTGCGACAGCAGCACAACTTCACCAGTGAACCGAGCATTTCCCTGTTGCCAACACTATACACCAAGACCACTGCACAGCGCACAGAAAGTGGCATACCAGAAAATCCTAGTGGCCGCCATTCCTTCTCGCTATCTTCGCTGATGCTTGATGCACCAACGACACTTTCTCTACAAGAAGGCCAGAAGATGTTTGAGCTGTACAACAAAATTATCCGACTGAACACGGAAACTCAAAAGAATATGGCTATAATGTACACGCGACGATCCACTCTGCTGGCAGCAATGGGGAAGTATTCGGCGGCATTGCAGGACGCTGAGCAGGTTGTCATCCTGGACCCAAAGTCAACCGTAGTACGTCACATATTTCCTGCCGATACCAATGCACGTCAACTAACTTACTGGTCTGGGGTGATCTTGAATGCTGCAGGGATATTATCGCAAAGGTTGTGCGCTGTGTGGACTTGGCCGATTTGCAGAGGCAAGCCGAGCCTTTCAGCAGGGCCTAGCGTTCGATGTCAATTGCCGATACCTCCATCATGGACTTCAGCTAGCACTCAATTATTCGCGTTACATTTACTAACCTCGGAAAGAAAGATGCGCTGCGTGCTAAACTTTTTTTCACATTCTGTACGACACACTTGCTTGTATGTGTAGGTAGGCTAATGAATCCTCGATGATCTCAAGCTTCAATTTGCAAGTACATATAGACTCGATCCAGCTGGCGTTGCAAGAACTTACGAAGACGAAGTACCGGTCTGGGTGACATCCTGGACATCATCGCCGCTGGACACTTGGGTCTCGGCCCCCGACGAAGCTGGTTGAGAGCCTTGGTCTTCAATGCCGCTGTTCATCCCCGAAGCCTCGGTCTCGGACGAATCACCACTCGAAGAGGGGGTTGTAGGTTCGGTGTTATCGGATCCCCCCGTCGAGGACACTGGCATTTCTTCGGAACTCGATCCCCGAAGACTGTAGCCTGTTCCTGGAGGGGGTCCGCCGCTGCCAACACCACTCGGCATTCCCCAGCCTTCACCGCCACCTGGCGGCGTCCACCCGCCCGCATTTGATCCGCTGCAGTCCACACCTAAAGGCTCCGAAGCTTGACTGCCGCTTGGAGGAGCCCAACCTGCGCCCGATCCTGGATGCTGAGGCCAGCCTTCACCTTGACCCTGACCTCCATGTCCTGGGGGCGCCCAACCTGCACCGGATCCAGGCGGTTGTTGGGGCCATCCTTGACCATGACCTCCCTTACCTGGGAATCCCCAACCTCCAGCAGATCCCGATGGTTGCTGGGGCCAACCTTGTCCAGGACCCCCCTTACCTGGGAATCCCCAACCTGCAGCAGATCCCGATGGTTGTTGAGGCCATCCTTGGCCGGGACCTCCCTTACCTGGAGGTGCCCAACCTGCAGCTGATCCCGACGGTGGTTGGGGCCATCCTTGACCATGACCTCCCTTACCTGGGAATCCCCAACCTGCAGCAGACCCCGATGGTTGCTGGGGCCAACCTTGTCCAGGACCTCCCTTGCCTGGGGGTGCCCAGCCCGCAGCGGACCCCGACGGCCAGCCTTGGCCTGATCCGGGTGGCTGCTGAGGCCAGCCCTGACCTTCACCTCCCTTGCTCGGTGGAGCCCAGCCTGCAGCCGACCCCGGCACCTGAACACCAGTCGGGGGCGTCCATGAAGACGAAGAAGTGGGCATTCCAAAGCCATTGCCCCCGGAAGTAGGATTTTGAGCTGTGCTTGGCATCACTTTTCCTGCCTTTTGCATAACGCCATTATCGCCGCCGAAGTCGAACGCTGAGGAGGACGTGACGGCCAACGCAGCCACGAGAAGTGCTTGGGAGACTGGACTTGGTCTCATCCTTGAATATTTGGAAGTGACTCCACAACTGAGGACAACTTTGCCAGCTCAGTCTTCCATCGCCGCACCATTGTCGACTTGTGCTGATCTTCCGTTTACGCCCAGTGCACCTCGTTTTCGGTATCCTATGGATAGCATTGACAATGCTTATGGCCGGCCACAAAGCGCATGATAAATCTTGGATGTTGAAAACCTTGGAATGTTGAACATGTTGAAGTCCTTTACATCGAACGAACAGCAAAAACATTGAATTGAACAGGAAAGCGCAACCAGAAGTTAGGGATCGTCACGACGCTTGACTCATCCGCCCACTACACTGTCCGGTCGGCGCACTTCTGTTCCATGCAATCTACTACAGCGATACGTTGTAAGATTGGGCTCTACTGCAACATGTATTTGGTGCTGTGTAGGGCCTCTCCATTCTAAAATCCCTGCTGGGCCCGATGGAATTCCAGCTCTGGCGACGAATCCAATGAGAAAACCTTCAAGATTTCTTCAGCCAAATGTACCGGTGGATCATAATGAATAAATTCGGATTAAGGGTGCAAGTACACAGCACCCTTGATAACTGCAGAACAACACGAATGTCTGGCATTCACACACGAATTGTGCGAATGCTTGGGTTCATCCATCGAGCTTTCAGCTCGTAGGCTACATCACGACACAGAAGACCATAGCGGGTCATCACACCGATGTTCGTACACCTCCTGTATCGATGTCGGATCGAACCAGTCGCGAAGCAGTTGCGGATACTGTAGCTCATCCACCACTGTTTTCAAGAATTCCACCTGTGTATTCCTCAGCTTCTTTGGACTACTCAAATTGTAGTAATACTTACTACAATTTGAGCGTTTACATTTTGATTTTGAGTGTTGACTTTGAGAATAACGCCATGCAATGGCGCATTAATTCAAAGCCTGTTAGGAACAGGCACATTACCGTCTATGTTACTCCAAATAATTTCTCGGCTGCCCATAGTCTATGATTGACCGTGAATCAGTTGAACTCTTAGTTCTTTTCAAACTATTCGAATCTGAGGTTCCAATAGGTCGGCGCAACTTGGTGGCATTGCTTTACAGTATATGCTGCCCGTCATGATGTGCTCTCCTAAGTTTATGACCCAAAACAAACCAAAACGTATTTATTAAATGAATACTTCGAAGTATGTTTGAGTTTGGTGATAAATGCAAATAAAATTCTTCTATGCATTTTTCACACGGGCCGGGATCGGGCCCCGCACAACTTGATGATTTACCAGAATTTCCACTTTGATCTTATACGTTTCTGTTTACGCTGCTGGTAGCGGGTTCTCACTCCAACCCCGGCCGGGGTACTCGGTTCACCAAACATTGTCCAGCGCAGATGATTGTCTTCGTCCACTTCCTCAATCCAGAGTAGATCATAATCTAACGCGTCCTGGGCTGTGATCGCTCCCAGCACTGAGGACATGCCGCAGTATTCTCTTAATACTCTTTGAGCTCGTATCGTTGCGTTCTCGAAGACGGACCAAAGTGGCTGAAGGGTTTCTCCGATGCTGGTTGGTAGGGATACAGCACCCTCAAGTGAAGGAGACGTGCTGCAGATAGTTTGTCCCCCATCAGAATCACCGCCATCAGTTCCCAACCCAGCTGCAGCAACTTCCTTCAAAACGGAGACAAACTTGACGTGCTCGTCGTCAAGATTTTGAGACGAGGAATCAGAGTCGCTTTCCATTTCTGGGTAAGTTAGCAAGTGTGGCCGCGGTGGATCTTGCTCAGCAGCATCAAGGTTGCTCTGTACCCCACCTGAGCTAGCAGTACTGCTTTCATCAACGAGGTCCCCAGACGATAACTCAGTGGAATTGTTAGCATTCGCTACAGCAACAAAGCCTGCTTGCATCCCTTCGGTCTCGCACGAACTGCGAGACAACCTAGGCCACTTTGACAGTCGAGAGTTTCCGCCCGGAATGATGGATCCACTGGCATTTTGGTAGCGACCACCAGAGAGACTTACAGGAGCTACAGCTGCACTTCTTTCTCTCTTCTTTCCACTCACACGTCGTGTTTTTGTCGGGGGGCGAAACTCGTCGGTTGTGCACTTTGACCCCGCAACTACATGTAGGTCTGCAATATCATCTTCACTGTGGCTTTTCATCTGCGCTTCCTCCGAAGAGATGCTTTTGGCTGAAGCAACTTTTGTAGTTCGATCCGTTGTGCTACCCGCAGCTAAATTTCCACCTAGATTTGCTCTTTCACCGCTCTCAATCTCCACCAGCACGTCCACCCTCCTCCTTACTACCCTAGGCGTCTTCAGCACCTTCCAGACTTGCAGGTCACCACGCCTGGTCGTCTGAGACTCTTGAACCAGCCGCATGGCACTCACCACCAACCCTCCATACTCCATATCATTCCCAAAGCAATATATCTCCTTCACATACTCGCTAATAGGAGCGAGCCGGAGCCCAATTCGAAGCATCCTCCGCCACTCCCTCTCCGTCAACACTTGGAATTCACCCACGAATCCCTCCGCAGTGGCTTGCCACACCGCCACACACGAATCTCCTCCATCCGTTCTCGCCAGCGCGTCTGCCACCGCCTCGAAAGCCCTTCCCAACGTCGACGCGTCCTCCATCCACTTGGAAGGCCTCGACAATGATAATGCAGGCAGTTACACTTCAACTGACTGACCATCACTCTGACTCGGAATTAAGCGAGAATCTTTCTGGCGGAAAAAAGACAGCCAATCCAAGCCGCGCTTTGACACCACAATTCCAACGGCAAAGTGCGGGGTGTCAGTCAACGCGGTGTCGGTGCATGGAGTCCCCGCAGCGTGCGTCGGCCGCGTGTGCGCGCTCGGACAAGTCCGGGCTCTCAGACGTGTCGTTCCCGCGGCCGGACAGTCCGCTGCTGC
>JAHQIV010001272.1:0-12687 GCA_030463285.1 Phytophthora europaea
TCGACGCCCAGCGCCACAACGAGACGCCGCCGTCGTAGCAGACCGCGTCTGATCTCGTGGAGCGCCATGAAGGCCCCGCGCGCCAGCTGCGAGGGCTACCTCACCTTCCGCACCAGTCCGTCGTCGCCTCCGCCCATGCTGCGGCGCTACTGCTTCCTCGTGGGCACATCCTTCCACTACTACAGGTAGGAGAGGCCTTAAGATACTACTAGTGCATTGCGTAGAGTGTCTCCAACCTGTTTGTTCTTGTGTGTGAATATATGCAGCACGCAGGAAGATGCGTATCATATGCTGCGACTCAAGGGCGAGGTGGACGTCCTGGGAGTGCAGGAGTGGGACGGCAAAGGCAACATGCACATCTACCAGCACGGCTTCCTCTTCGCCACGACGCAGAACAAGGTCTTCTACGCGTACGCCGATACGGCCATGGACAAGGAGAAGTGGATCCGAGGGATCCAGACTGCGGTGGAGACAACTGTGCCACGACTAGCCGCGGCCCTTTTCCAGCACGCGACGCTGGATGTGTCGGTCTCCCCCGTGAGCACGGTGGCAGTGCCGTCGACTGAGACGGATGTGACGTGCAAGTGCCCGGATTGCACGAGATTGGCTGCTGAAGCTGCTGCTGCGGGACAACCGGCACCGACTGCTGCGGCACTACTGTACAAGTGCAACAGCTGCGATGGAGTGTTTTGCGATAAGTTTACGACGCATAAGGTGCCGCTCCCACAGAGATCGCACTTTTACGCCAAGCGCGTGTGCGACCGTTGCTATGAGGCGCAGAACTACATTAACTACTTGCGGGCTATGGTGGAGAGACTGAAGGCGGGAATCTGCCTGTATCCGAAGCAGCTGAACCCTGAAGCTCCGATCGAACTCATCATGCCTAAGCGCCCGCTGCAGACTGAGTCAGCCAAAATTGCTATCGACCTGCTGAAGGCCAAAGTAATTACTGCGGAGGAGTGCGAGGAGATTTTGCTCAAAGATCGACGATTTTATGATCACACCATGGACCATCCAGAAATTCCGTTGGATTTGAAGATCCTGGGTATACACCGCGAATTCCGTGCGCGAAGCTTCAGTGTCTATCGCGCAGTGATTTTGCTGCATCGTCACTTGGACAGTGACCCCCTGCTCTTTAAGCCCATTGTGGAGAAGCTGCTGCATTTTTCTTACACGCGTATCAACCAGGTGGAGTTCTACTGGCCCCAGATCGTCCACGCGTATCTATCGATCCCAAATTTTGATTTTGAAAAGATCTTTTGGCTTGATGAGCTCATCTTGTCGGTGTGCTCACGCTCCATTCATCTTGCGCTTCTGCTGCGATGGCAACTTCAAGGCGCACTGGAAGATTCGTTTGATTCGAGGAAACCTAAGGAAATGCAAGACAAATACGCCCGTGTGGTGCGGTTGATGGTGGAGATTGAGCGTGAGGTCGCAGGGGTAGACCGTGCTACAGTACTCAGTCGGGACCCTCAGCAAGAAGCATCGCAGGTCCACAAAAGCAACTTGCCGATGCCTACAGACGACCAATTGCAGGTTATTGTAAAGCTGACCGAGGAGATTGCGAGCCACCGTCGCAAAGCGCACACCAGTGCTGCTGCTAGTGGCTCACCTACGCGCTTAGATTCGTACGCGCCGATTTCGCCTCCTATGTCGAGGAACGGAACGGATCGCAGCGGTTCGTTAGATGCCGATGTAGAAAGCCGATTTCGTGATTTCTCGCGCTTCCAGCAGCACCTTCTCACACCGAAGGAAGACTTTGATTCGATGTTGATTTCGCATCCGACTGGTGACGATTACGAACAAGACGAGCGATTGTCAATTCTCGAGGAGGAGGATACCGACAATCAGCCAACCAGCATCTTTAGTGAATCTATGCGGCGCATGAGCCAGACCGACAAGTCGCTCCTAGCGAAGCACTTTGCTGATGAATGTGATTTCGTCGAGCAAATCACGGATATTGCTGAGGCGCTTCGTTTCGTGCCGTCTATTCAGGATCGAAAGGCGCAGTTGCCGTCGTACCTGGAGAAACTACACCTTCCGCCCATGGCGTATGTGCCGCTGGTAAAAGCTACAGATCCGTTTGAGCGTATCGTGCGGATACCCACGAAGGAGGGTACAGCGTTTTCAACGAAGGCGCGCGTCCCTATTCTGCTTATCTTTGAAGTGATTCGCGGCAATCCGTTCGACGAGGGTCACCAGCAAGATACCTCACTTCCAGAGTCACCACGGTCTCCCTCAAGGCGAAACCTAAACGGCAATGGTGCACTCGAATCATCTGACGTGAATTACGTCGACGATGATGAGATTGGCGAGCTAATTGGGCACCAAGCTAGTGAAGCGTTTTCTGGCGATTCTGAAGATGCTGAGGAAATCCACGCGGAGCCTCCTATTGTCCCTGCCCCTGCTGCCCCGGAGCCATATCAAACTCCTGCCGCCGCTCCTCGGCGAGCCCCTGTTCCTGAGACACCAATTGATGTCCCCGATATTGTCTCCACACCCTCAACCGCACCGCCAGTGCTAATTGAGAGTGCAGTGGACGGAGCCCTTACGGTTGATGGTACGCCTTCAGCTCACTTGGAGATGGACTTGGCGACAGGCAACTTGACTGCAGAGGCAATGGAGCGTGAGAAAGCACGCCGTAGGGACTTCGAGGCGGCTTTCGGTGAATCATGGAGTTCCAAACGGGCACGACTGCAGGCGGCGTCACCGTACGGCCACTTACCCGGGTGGGACATTGTATCGATGATCGGCAAGAGCAATGACGACCTCCGCCAGGAGGTGTTCACACTGCAGTTGATTCAGAAATTTGTTGAAATCTTCAAGGGTGCCAATCTGCCCATGTGGGTGAAGAGGTACCGTATCATCGCTACGAGCTCGTCCACTGGGCTCATTGAGACCCTAATCAACGCCATTTCGTTAGACGGTTTGAAGAAGCGTGAAGGCTATGTTTCACTGCTTCATCACTTCGAAAAGTCGTATGGGCCACCTGACTCCCATCGATTCAAGGAAGCGCGGCGGAAGTTCATCCAGTCTATGGCAGGATACTCGCTTGTGTGCTACTTCCTCCAGATCAAGGATCGGCATAACGGCAACATCATGTTGGATAACGAAGGCCACATTATCCACATCGACTACGGCTTTTTGCTTGGTATTGCTCCGGGTGGAATGCTGAGCATCGAGACGGCCCCATTCAAGCTGACGGCCGAAATGGTGGAGACGATGGGTGGTCAGGACTCCGAGGGCTTCAAGGAGTATGTTACGCTCTGCACGCGAGGTTTCCTTGCATGCCAGCAGCACTGCGACGAAATTTGTGATCTCGTCGACGTTATGTCACGCCAGTCACCGTACCCTTGCTTCCTGGGCATCGACGCTGACTATATTTTATTGCGCCTGCGCGCACGCTTCAAGCTGACGCTGTCAAAGCAAGAAACTGTGGCGCACGTGCTGTCGCTCATCCGCAAGAGCAATAACAACTACAGCACACGCCAATACGACAACTTCCAGCGCATGACGAACGGCATTCTCCCGTAGATGGTTTCAGGGCCCAGTCGCACCTCGCAAGAGATAAATCCTAAGCCCTATTGCGAACAATGAATGCCGTTGCGCATTAGAGAAACAGAGTATAAGGTGCGTGCGTTTTGAGCGCGTAGCGTTTTGGTAGGTAGGGGATATATAGATCGATTCGTAAATGGTGTGTGGCCTGTCAGCGGGATCAGTAAAACGAGATACACTGCAGAAGAGAAGAAAGGAATATCATTTGGTCGATGATTCACAGCGTTTACGCCTAGGATGCCCTCTGAAGCCCTCAGCACTCGATGATGAAGGCGCTCGAGGGTAATAGAGATTCTGTGGACATCATCACCATCATGTCTAAGCTCATGCAGCGAAGTAGTCTCTGAACCCCTCGCGCTTTCGCAGCATACACCTCCGCGTGAATCCGGTGTGCAGAACGGAGAGCGCCACGATGACCACGGCGATAGCCAGGGCGACCTTCGTGCCGGTGGACGCGTCGGAGATGTTTGTAATCGAGTCGCCGGTGTCTTGCGCAACAAGCAGATTGAAATACACAGCTGCAACGAGCGAGACGAGCGCAATAAGGCCCCAGATAACTCCCCAGCAGCGGCTCGAAGTGTGCGTCATCTTGGCGAAGACTGACGCGTCGCTCTCGTTCACACGGCGCGAAATGAGGTCGTCCCAGATGTCGTACACGGAAAAGAGGCAGCTCATGACGCCGAGGAAGAGCGTCACGTACTGCAGTGCGTCGAAGGTCGTCCAAATGTTCAGCGCCAACAAGCCCGCCAGCAGCAGAATGAAGCAGAAGTTGAGGATCCGCAGGTATCCGTTGTGCGCGTAGAAGATGAAGATCAGCAGGAAGAAGATGAGGACGCCCGCCGCCACCTCAGACGCCAATTTGTCAGCACTTGCGATGGTCAGTGCCATACCCCAAACGGCACTCCCAAGGTAGCCCTATTTTGCAGTCGGCGAGACCACCCAAGCATTAATTTCCCCAACCACCACAAATGCAGCAATTGCAACAGCAACGTACAGCTGGAAGGATGACCCACTGCAGTCCTCCGACGGTCTTGGTCACTCCGCCTTCGTCCGGGTGCACCTCCATCCCTTTAACCTGCGTTTATTCCAACATTAGCCACATTAAGCCCCCGTACCGCCCCTCAGCAACAGAACTTGGTGCGTGTATCGTACACTGCCGCAGGTGAGCCACGCAGCTGTAGCATGACCCAGTTCGTGCAGGAACACCGTTCTGTAGCAATCACAAGCGTTAGAGCATAAAGCTTGACACTTGCAATGCCAAAATCAACGTACAGGATCTTGAACGGGTGGAGAATCGACACGCGCCATCTGCAAGGAGAACGAGGGAGAACGGGGTCAGCGGACGTAGAAGTAGACTGCACTACCATCCAGGGTGCTCGCACAGTTTGAAGATGACGACGGCGTAGCAGATGATGAGGAAGATGGAGCGGAATTGCTCGTCGTTGCAGCAGTCGAGCGACCAGTCGATGCTCATGGCGGGCGGTGCAAGGTGCTAAGCAAGAGGACGAGGAAGGAAGTAGCGTCGATCGGCGCAGGCGACGGCGAGTCCAGGAATGCAGATGCCCGTCCAGCTTTGGACTGAGATGGTGGATTACGGGACATGCGATTGGCAGAAAACGCGCCTGAGCCTATACTGTGGAATCCACATGGTGTTTGCAAGTCACACGCCTGGGTGGATTTTACGATCGCAGCCTGCAGTGCCCTTGGTTGGTGCCAACTTGGGTGGTAAGGGCTACAGTATGACCACGAGGTAGATATCGCATGGCATGGTCAGGCCAAGGCAACGCAACGCGATGGCAAGTCCTGGGTGACAGCGTACTGTATCCAATCATTGAGTTGGCTAGTGTAGCCATCTCGCACTTCAAGTTGACTACTTCAGCGAGGCATGTGCCATCACGCACTGTGATAGTTTCAATGATCCATGGATACGAGCAGGGCCTACGATCATCATTTGCTGCCTCGAAACCGCTTTCAAAGCGGAAGAGTCGTCTGCTGTCGGCATTTCGTTCCTTTGGGTGCTCGCTATGGCCACGCACGCTGGCGATGTTAGCGGCAGCAGCGCTCACGAGTTGAAGCAGACGTCGAGCAAGCGCGCGACACCGCAGAATCAGGAGGTGACTTCGAGCTTCAATGGCAAAGCTCCCGCCGGGTCGAGGACGACGTCCGCCATGAATTCTGCTGAGAACCCTTGGCAGCGCAAGCGCTCGTCGTTGCTGCTGGTCGCGATGCATCCGGAGGGTGCGCGCGAGACCGCCCACTTCGTAGAGCGGCTGCCTCGGTCTACGGCGCTTCGGGTCGTGCTAGCGCTCTTCGCCTACGCGCTGCTCCTATCCGACGTACGTCGCGGAGGATTCAACGTCAAGACGCTTCCCTTTGTGCAGATTGAGCCGAACGTCTTCACGGTGTACGGGCCCACAGCACTGCCGAGTCGAGCATTTTATCGGAACGGCACGACCACGATTGACGGTGTCACTACCAGCTCTTCCGATATGCCGACGGCGCTCTACAAGTTTGCCCCGAGCTCCTACGGCCTTCGTACGGTTCGCGACCTGCTGGACGGATCGTCCAAGCTCGATTCCTCCTGGCCGAAATGTCTTCTAAGTGTCCACTCGGCGGGTTCCTCGTACAGCAGCAACTGCGACGACACTCTCCCTGGAACAACGGTGTCCAATATGCTCGATACCCTTGTCGAAGCATTGGCGGCCAATGCACCGAGCACTACAAGCTACAAAAATGTTGCCCAAACGGAGGAAGGCATTGCGATCATGGCGCGAGGGGGGCTGAGTTCATTTCCTCAACGCGTCTGCTTCGCGGCACGCTCCAAGGCTCGCTGGACGGGCACGAGCAGTGCAGCTTCCGGATCCACCGCTGCAAGCAGCAGCACGAGCTTTCTGTCGCGCAATCTCTTGGATCACAAATACTGGCTCAGCGTTTGGGCTACGACGTTTACCGACCTTGATCCACAAAACCCTGGAGTCGATCTGTGCGTGGACGACTTGGATCGGCCATTATTATGTGAGAAACCCTGGGCTGCTGCAGTGGCTGTTGACGGTACACAAGGCGAACCGTACTGGGAAGCCGTGTCATCGCGTGCTGCAGCACTTCAAGCCAATCTTGGTAAGAATGAAAAGCTCGATGTCACGCTAGTCGAAGCCGAGTCGGATCCATTGACAAGACTGGGAGGCGCTGTGCTGCTTGCACACAAGATTTACAATGTGGTGGCCCTCTACCGGATCCGAGAATGCACCGACGCTGGTGGCTGTAAAACCTCCGTGGTGTTTGACGAGCGCGTCGAAGGCAAAGTTCTTTACACGGATGCTCTTGAATGGAGCTCTTTGGCTTCGACATTGCGCTTCGTTGGCCAGCTATATGTCTTCGTGCGCTTACTCTGTCTGTTCCTCGCTTGCTATGCCGTAGTGAACAAGACAATTAGTTACGCGACGAGCTCGGACACTTCCAGATTGAAGCGGACATTGCGCGTCTTTTTTGCGGTTCCGAGTCAGGTTGTAGTGTACGGCAGTTGGCTACCCGTGCTCTGCTACGCTAGTGCACATGTCATCGACGGCTTGATATTTTACGAACTGGAAGACGGCGGTGGAGAGAACACAACGGGGAGTTTCTCGACCTTGACTCGCTGGTTAGCTGTGCATATGCGCTGTGTTTGGCTAATGGCTCTGATGGCAAGGTTTCGCGCGTTATTGCAAACCTCAGCGGGGGCCTGGACTCCATCCCACGGCGTCTCTGGGGTGCGTGGCCACTTGCTTCCAGCTCTGGCACTAGGAGCTGTGGCTTTTGTAGCGCGTGGAGGAATTTCGGTCGACGATCGCGACGCTAGAATTCTGGAAGCGAATGAAGTGGAGCCCGTCCCCACCTTTATGCTTCTGCGCTCGGAGACGTTGGATGCCTGGAAGATGAACCTCGAAGGTGTTTACAGTGATATGCTCGCCGTCGCCCTCGCAGCCGTAATTTACGTGGTAGTTATCCTAGCTGTGCGTGCTCTCGTACGCTGGCACCGGCGTCGGTGGGTCAAACCCACAACCTTCAACCAGGCGAAAACTCGGGCAAAAGGCGATGCGGTCCCAGATCCACTCTTCTTTGCTCGCTCGGCCGTTCCGAGCGGTGCTGGGGCTCTCTGGGAACCAAGTTGCCTTTCAGTAAGTTGGGATGATGATTTATTGGGACCTCTTCTGGTTATGCTGACTGCCACTACACCGTGGGTAAGTCAACGCAGTCAACGAAACATCGACCAAAAGCAGGGGCAAAGCGATGAAGACGACGGCGATGAAACCCTAGGCGATGGCGACGGGATGGCCACGAGCTCAGCATCAGCTACCCAGCGCATGCTCATGAACCTGGTATTTTTGAGCGACCCATGGAATTTGCTAGTGCTGAAGCTGGGGCGTGCACGAGTTCACCTTTACCAACTTCGTGGAAGTGGGTTGGACTGCAAGGTGGTTCACGCAAACGCGAAAGCTCGCGTCGCCCGCGAATACTCACTGGCACTTGAAAATGTAGAGCTTGTTGCTTCCCTCCGTGCCTCCGAGCTGTCCTGGGCACAGCTTGTTACATGCAAATAAAGTAGGCTTGTGTTCAACAGCTAAACCATTTGAGGAGAAATTCCACTTCTTGTAATTTGGCATCACTGTTTTAGGATTGTCCATCTCTATTGAACCTTCTCGACTTCCTCTGCTTCCACTAATTCGTATCTCTTGCCAATCGGTTCTAGGTCACCCACAAAAACCCAGCCGAGAAGCACGATGGTCGGCAAAAGGGCGACCTGTCCATTGATGATGCAGAATTCAGCGATGGAGTTGCCCATCTGCTTCCAACTGCCTTCGTTGCTCACAAGAAAGAGTAAATGCACAGCCAGCAAGTCTACCAAAGGGACTGCCAGCAGATAATAACGCGATACCCAGCAAGTGTTTCCATGCAACTCCTTTTCTCGCGACGACACAGCTCCTGAGGGCAAGAGGAGGATAAGGCGAAAAGCACAGGCAACAACTACGAATGGAATCAAAAGCTTCAGGACTACAAGAGCCTGCGCTACCGAGGGAGTCGATTCTGTTAAGAACCGCCGAGTCGCCGGCAGCTGGAAATTGGTCATACTCGCCACACTGCTAGTGCCAAAGAACGAAATCTGGGTGAACAGCAGCAACATCAAAGCTCGTTGTACCTCGCGACTTGTAGAGATTCCTGCCGCCAAAGTTTGTTTTGCTTCCAGTAACACCCAGCTGATGAGCGCACTGCAAAACACCACATAGAACATCACTTCGTACGATGTGCTTAGCAACGTGAGAGCTGGTGCAAGAGCTAATTGTACCTTCACTAGCCTTAGAACCAACAAGAGCGGTACGTCCTCTCCAGACTGCTGACATTCGAGATCGCCTGCTTTTTCCAGCTTGGACAAACGCAATCCACTCGCTTTACTCTGGCATTTCCAGTGAATGAGAAACCAGATCGGAGGCAAGATGACCACGACCCAGTTTGTTGCCACAAGGATGAATGGAGGGGAGTCTTTGTTTTGCAAATAATTTTCCGTCCTCTGCAGGGTGAGAACTGCAAGCAGCACTGGTGTCGCCACAGGAGCAAGTATCGTTTTCCACTGGGAACTTTTACCCTGCACCGCCGATATGCTTCGAATTGTGACAGAAGCAAAGACCAATCCAATCAGCACACCAAATCCTATGAGTTCCGTGTTCTCGTCGTAATTGCTCGGCAAACATGGGAAGATTGCGATAAGAAGACAACTTAAGGACCAGCAGAAACTCGACGTCACTGCTTCAATCCGCACAATGTCGCCGTTACTCCAGTGTTTTTTCAGTTGCGTTATGCGCACTAACTTCAAGATTCTACCAGAACCAACCCACGGTCTCACGGCAAGTAGGACGAACAATATACTGAAAATTGGTCGGTATTGGTATCCGAGGACAACAAGCTCCAAGCACAGGAAATGCGAAGTAAAGTGAGCACTCCACTGCCACCAAGAAAAATGTCTAGGGAATATGACCACCGCGAACAGCTTAGTGCGCTGCTTCCAAGCGAATTTCCAGAAGACAAGGGGGCACAATCCGTAGAGATAGTAGGTTGGCGGTGAATCTGCGAGAAGCCGCCACCAAATTACTGCACCCGCAGCAGCAACAAGCTTGACATCAATCGTATGGACCAACAACCACCGTAAGCGAAACTTTAAGGGATCAAGATAGGCGACAATCATGACGAGAGCCAAGCCGACGTAGCCCAGAATGACCGATCCTAGCAAAAACAATCGGTCATATGTCTGGTAGTACATGATCGCGTTCAGGCAAATATCAACAATCTCTTGGCTCGATACCTCGATGACACGATGAGCCTCGTTATGAATCGTATGGCTTTTACCCTCACTTATGCTATCGGCGGCTTCATCAATCCGAGCCTCAAGATCAAGTACTCGGTGGTGGAGAGATGAATGTGGCACAAAAATAAAACCTCGATGAGCGCGCTTCACTTCCTCCTTTCGTAACGCATGCAAGTATAGCTGCTTGGCATTTGCGCGCATGGCGGTAGCGCGGTACTTGTTCTCAGGCAAGTACGTAAATGGCAAGACACCCACCGAGTTGCGAGGATAAGGAAGTCCAGCTAGTGCACTGATCAGCGCCGCTACATCTGTCTGCATTACATCTTTGCGCTTAAAATCTGTCAGCGTTGCCCATTCGCGTATTGCGATTTCTTCTTCCTTTTCCTGAGCTTTCAATCGTGCCTGTACTTCGGCCCTGGATTGAGTAGGTAAGTCAAAATCAAACCCCTTATAGTCAGTTTTGTTTGTTGCAATGGGCCCCTGCACCCCAGCACCCCACGCAATAATCACTGTTCGGGTCTTTGACGGATCTTTGTCACCATGATCACCACGCAGATCCATGCCATGGTCTGAGTTAACCACATACGCAGTGCGACCATCGTTTCCATAATACTCATCGATCATCTTCTCGGTCTTCTCGATCAATTCATCAACCATTGCAATATTCTTCAAGTATTCCCTCGAATCGGCCCCATATTTCGGCCCCGTCAAATCCGTGCCCAAGAAATGGCAGTATATCACCAACTTGTCGTCATGCAGCTTCCTATACAGCTCCGGATCCCTCGTCGCCGTCCCACGAGCAAATAGTTCCTTCATTTTCCAATACGCCCACACATCAAGCAGCGTTGTGTCTTCTCGTACCATATCGACCTCTTCTCTCGCCGTGTAGTGCTCTTCTATAGCTTGTGGTGCATGCCTCGCCAACATCGGGGCGACATCTTTATTGCCATAGATGAAGGCACTGCTGCTCTGATTGAACACCGAGTCGAATGACACTGGATGCTGCTTCCAGCCCTTTGTGACGGCGTGCGGGTCCTCGTACATGCCGGCAGTCAGCGCCACGTGACACGGTCGGCTTTCGGTCGGTGCGTGGTTGTGCGAGACGCCCCAACTGCCGCGATGGCGCATCACACTGCCCAGGAAAGGGGTGCGACTATCCGAGCTCACCTGCGCAGTTGAAGAGCTGTCGGGGTTGAGGTCGTAGCGGTCTGCGTAGTGTGCGACGGCCTTGAAGAGCTTGTCGACGCGACAACCGTCGAGGGTGAAGATGACGACGCGCTTGGCCGGCGGAGACGACGTGTAGGTGGCGATCGGGATGGAGGACTCCACAGGCGACTGGAAGTAGATGTCAAAGATGCTGAGGATGCACAGCGCATGGAAGGCGACGCCCAGCAGCAGCAGACGCGCGATGCTGCCGCTCATGTCCGAGAGCTCGAATGGCAACGGTTTCAACTATACAGCAGTACATGCTCTTATTTCGGAGGATTCGGTTGGAGAGCAGTTTAAAAGGGTGCATGCCGAGAAAAGTAAACATGGCTACATTTCGGTATGTTGAAGTGGCCAGCGATCTAATGTTGTGAGCAGTACCAATGAAGGCTACTGCGCTCGTTCCGCAAACCAACCTCCGGTGAGGAGTAGGGTCCGAGTGGAGTCGAAACGGACCTTGAAGCAAGATTCACCCTTCACAAGAGCTGCAGCCATCATCACGGAAGAGCCCATAGGTTAGCAACCATACGAATCAAGCAAAATGAATGTGCAATCCATGGAAATACGTACTGCGGATGGGACCGTCGGCAGTTTCGTCGCCTGATGCTGCAGGACAGCAGATCTGCACCGCTTGCTGGGTCTCCGCAACGACAATACCGCTTAGTCCAACATTGCACGGGTTCTGTGACTGCACCACTGTAAGAGGAGAGGAACGTCTCGTTAGCACAGTCATTTCCAGAGGAAGCTTGGTGGACCTGTAGCTCGCTGACTTACCTTCAAGCGGGCATCCGGATAGATCCAAATACTTGAGCTTAGCTTGCAACTTCGCATTGCGCGTACGTTGCGCCTCTTCCGTTACGGCCTGTACTTCGCCCAGCTCATTCTCAATGATCTGACGTACATACCGCGTCCAAATATCATTGAGCTGCTTGGCGTCGCTGTATCTCATGTTACCGCTGAGCAGGTGCAGCCCAAGTTCTCTACGACGGCGCGCACTCAGCAGCTTCGCCGTCTGCTTCCTACTCTCCGCTGCAATCGTTTTCTCCATGGTCTCGGTAGCATTCGTCTTGAACGGGTTGTCCAAACTCAGCACCTTGTTCTTGAGACTGCCCACAGCATTGGAACCAGCCCTCGTGCCCTTCGTTACGGACTCGAGATAATTCTTGAACGTCTCGTGCAGCGCTCGTGGGTTGTTCAACGTCTCGGCCTGCGGTTGCTGAGACAGAAACACAAGACAGCAAAAAAGGCAACTCGTAAGCGTCAGTGCGTCACATGATACAATAGCCCTCCTCCACCCCAGTCCTCACCAGCGAGCAGTCCTTCAGCCCAATCGCCAGGAGCTCCGCGTCCATCTTCTCATAGAGCGGGTCGACCTTCTTCTCCTTCTTTCCAGCTGATCTGGCCGCATCCTTGTCGCCCCCACGCGCGTTGTCGCCCTTGTCGCGCTTCTTGTCCTTACGCTTGCGCTTCGAGTGCTGGTAGGCCTGGTGCTTGTTCCCCTTGGGAGCTGCTTGCGCCGCCGCCTGCGCCGTGTACTTGGACGCTGCAGGCTGCGCCGCAGTCGCGAAGGCCGCGTCCAGCGACGACAGCAG
>JAHQIV010001273.1:0-12678 GCA_030463285.1 Phytophthora europaea
CCCTAGCGCACAACGCGTGCAGACCGGGGCTCCGCGTGAGCTGCCGCGCCGCCGCATCGCCCACTGGGACAAGAAGCGCGAGAAGTGCGCCAACTGCCAGCACATCTACCTCAAGACTCTGAGCAAGCACCCGGGCTTCTGCTCCGTGGACTGCAAGTCCAACATGGTGTACCTCGAGAAGGTCAACCGCACTATCCGCGCCATGAAGAACGCGGTGCAGGAGCAGCGTCAGCAGAAGCAGGAAGAGCAGCAACAGTCTGCCAAGGAGCAGCAGCAGCAGTCGTCGGAGGACGATGAGCTGGAGATTGTGGAGGCCGAAAGCAAAACATTTGCCGAATTCGGCATCGAG
Source organism: Phytophthora europaea (assembly GCA_030463285.1). Lineage (NCBI taxonomy): Eukaryota > Oomycota > Peronosporomycetes > Peronosporales > Peronosporaceae > Phytophthora > Phytophthora europaea. The sequence goes on from JAHQIV010001273.1 coordinate 350, forward strand.
TCCCGAATTCTCGAGGCCAGCAACGTCGAGTGGGCCTTCAGTGCTATGTATTAAATGCGCGCGCACAAATACGCGTTCGCGATAGAGGATAGAATCGATGTAGATTTAGCTGTATTCAAGACTCTGTAGAAAACTAAAACTGTCCAATGCAAACACACTAGCTTATCACAGCAACAATGCGCAGTGTTTGTTTGTTCATTTAAAAATCCATTCAGATGCAGCCGGAAACAGCCCAGAACTCAAGCAAATAAAAAAACTCAGGTATTGAGATTTCCTGCACAATACGTACACGCAGTGTCTTTTGATAGGCAAACGTCCTCCTCACATGATGTACTGGGCTACCAGAAGGATCAGTACGAGAACCACGGGCAGCAGGAAGTAGACGTACTTGAATTGCTCCGACTCGGTCACGCCAAACGTTAGATCCATGGGCGAGCCTAGCTGTCCGCCGATCTCCATGGCGGCCCAGCCAGCGGCGTCGTTGTCAGTGCCACCGCCAAGGATCTCGAGCGCATTCTTCACCGCCTTACCAGCGTCTTCGTCGGGGAATACGTGGATCGTTGCGGAAAAGTGCGGACTTGACACGGCTGCGGAACGCCACGGCACGAGACCCCGTTGAGCGAGACGAATGGTGCCACCATCCTTAAAAACTGCGTTGGACTCAACTGTTCACATATCAGAAGATCAGCAACACGAATCTTGACCAGCTAGATTTTTTTCAGATCTAGGGCTCACCTTCATCGTCCTCAGCCCACCTCTCACGAGCCAATGCCACACGCACCAACAACGATTTCACAAAGTCTCGCTTGAGATAATTCGCTGCCACCTCGTTCGCCTCGGGTTCACTTTGAGATACGAAAGCGACGCAGCTAATTGCACCGTGAATTCCACCCAGCGGCTACAAAACACACACAGAGTAGCATCAATTTCGTGAGTACACCTCAAAAGAAAATTGGAAACGTATACACCACTTACGTCCTCAACAAAGTGCTTTGTTTCGGGAGGCGTTAACGTCAGCAGGTTCATGTGCTGAGCCACCGTGTCACCCGTCAGCTTGAGAACGGCAATGGAGTCTTCCACCCGGCGGAAAAACGGCTTCAACTGCTTCTCCACCTCGTTCAGACGACTCTCCGCCACCTCCGTAGCCGCCATCGCCGTGTTCGGTGGTACATTCACGAACGGGGTGGGCTCGTCAAGGTCAACCAGCGTTCGGTATTGCTTGAACTTGATGTCCGACGTCGGGGTTTTGCGCTCCGCGAGGAGCATTTGAGTCTTGTTGACATCTGCCACGTCGTAAAAACTCTGGAACGCAACACCCCCGCTCGGGGACACTAGAGCCAAGTAGTGAACATTTTCTCCGACGTTAACGTTGGAGGGCAGCGTCACCGCCTCCGCCGTGGCACGCAGGTACGGCACAAGCTGCGTCGAAATGTCCCGAGCCGAAACCACGTACAGTCCCAGCACGGTGATACCCCCGGGCAGCAACCGGTCCACCTGCTGAGCCACCTCTTGCACCCAGTCGACCGACACGTCGCTGAGTCCGGTCGGGGTCTCCCCGGTCTCGCTCTCGGACGGAACGGGCACGACCGCTAGCACGGAATCCCCGACATTCGAGGAGCTCACTTGGCCCACCAGCAGACCCAACTCGAAGACCTTCCTCGCGCTGCTGGACCAGTAAGCGATCACCTGCTCGTCGACGAGAACTTGGCGCGGGTTGCCCATGGCGTGCGGTGCTTGTCCAGGGGTGTCGAAGGTGTTCGGGGGAGCGTCACGACCTTCGCGACGATGATGCAGAATATGGCTGTCGTGATTGGTGCAGAAAATCGATTTTGATCGATTTGAGTGGCTGAAAGGCACTTGGGTACGTGGCAACTTGACCTGCGCATATTTTCTTCGTTGACGTTTTTTTTTTTTTTTTCATTGTTCACTGTTAACGCCGGGTGCGCTCGACTGCATATCTGGCACTGCATTACCTAGTATTAATACTAGGCAAGCAGTGGCCGGTGGCTGCGGCTGCGTGGGATGTTCAATTTGATGTTGATCGATTTACTTTTTTTGGTGGGCTCGACACTGTGCTGGGCGAGGGTGCCAGACTCTGGCACAGCTCGGCGATGAATGCCACTTGCATTCACCAGTCGGCAGTAAAGACCACGGCGACAGCAGCGCGTCTGGCTCATCTTTGGGTTGCTGGTTCGACGAGTGTTCCAGGCTTGCAAGTTCCTGCGTGTACAGTGTACACATTCGGCCGTCGTCTTGGCGAGCGAACGCTTTGGAAGCTCGCTCGCTTCCCGCCACTCGAATTTCGGCGTTCGCAGCAACAGAAGCGTTTGTTTGGCGCGAAAAAAAAACATCACGGGAGGAGGGGGAGGATGGGAGTGGAGCACCACGGTGGTGAGCCGGTGGTGACCACCGGCTTGCCAGTCCTGGCTGGACTCGCAGATATCCCCATGCTCGGGCTCCGGGCAGGAGCACAGCACAGCGTCTGCTGGATAGTACGTATGAAGCGGCACCGCAGCAAAACCGTGCAGGATCTCATCAATCGATCGTGGCGTGGACCAGGCTGCAGTAGCAAATGAAGCTGTACATGTATTAATAGGCTACATGATGTACATGTAGCAGCTACCTACTGTGCACCTCCACCTTCGTGGTCTGCCTGCGGGCGTACAGTACATGTATTTTAATATTATAATACATGTACATCTTGGCCGGAAATGGTGTAAATTAAAATGCATGTACAGTACTGAACTGATACCGTAGCGGCAAACACGAGCTCGTGTCGCCCGGCGAACGGCTCGATGCCACCGCTTTGCAGATCACTCGGATTGGCGCAGCCGGAGCCCGGGAAAGAGAGCCATGCTAAGCAGGAGGGACCTTCCTCCGTCCTCCCGTCTGCATGATGACTCGTCATGTTTTGACAGGCTCCGCAACAGTCTCGGCTGCAGAGCGAAGGTCTCGTCTGCCGACTCAGGAGCTTTATCCAGCAAGCAAGGCGGCACTCGAATGGACCCCTCTCTTGACTCGCCCGACGAGACCGGCTCATATTTTTTCGGAGCAGCGGACAGGCGGCGCGAATGCTCCGCCGACGACGTGGCGAGTTGGCAGCGACTGGCTCGCACCGTTAAAAAGGGTTACCGGTAAATGCTGGCAGGGGCGAGCTCGGTGCAAGCACGGCGAGTGTACACTAACGCTCTCACGCGATCGGACGTTATTATAGCCGTCTCATCTTGGTTTCGCCCTCGTCTCGGCCAGTTTGCAGCTGGGCGAGCGCAGACCGAGCACGCTCTCCGCGACGATCTGCTCGCGTGTCGAGAGATCCGCTGCCTCGGGATCAGAAATCGCGCGGAACTCAACTTCTGCTGCCTGCCTGCAGCATTTCGCTGGCGATTCCTGGCTGGAGCCTCCATGGCGTCTCGACATGCTGGAGCTTCTCATGCTCGGATCTCGGGCTTTGAGCAGTGGTCTTCGGGCCCCGCTATGCGAGTTCCTTGATCATCTGTACTGTACGCTTCGTTTCGCCACGTCGGCGCTGTTGTTGCTTCCATCGCCCGAAACGCGTCCAGCGGCCAGCACAGCACGTGCAGTGCGGTGCCAGCGCTCGGATCATCCGTCACCCACATGGTAGACAGCTCCTAGCAGGAATAGGAAGGCGACGCCCTGCTCATTAAGAGGGGCTCTACCGAGAAGGTGCCTGGTTAAGCACACCGAATATCATTGCGCACGTCCAGCAATCGCATTCAAAGCGGTATTAAACGAAGGGGAAGGAATACGTAGTAAATCTCTATCTCTATGTGGCGCTCTATTCTAAGCCGCTTATATATATTCTCTATCGTGAGGGCTTTAGTTTTACAGACGGGGTCCTGGCTATTTAGTACACGGCACTAAAGGCCCACTCGACGTTGCTGGCGTCCAGGATTCGGGACTCGAGTCCGAACTCGGCGAATGAGTGTGCGTGGGGAGCAGAAGCGTCCACCTCGGGGGACGCCTTGCTCGGTGGCAGCTTGGCAGTTAGCTGCTGGGCGACTTCGACTTGCTGCTGCGGCTCTTGCTGGGTCACCGGTTCCTGACGGACCTCTTGCTGGCGCTCGTCCACCGCGTCCTTCATAGCGCGGATGGTGTGGTTCACCCTCTGAAGATACGCCATGTTGGACTTGCAGTCGACAGAGCAGAAGCCCGAGTGCTGGCTCAGAGTCTTGAGGTAGATGAGCTCGCAGTTGTTGCACTTCTCGCGCTTGCTGTCCCAGTGGGCGACGCGGCGAGGCGTGGTGGCCACATTCTCGGTCGAGGAGACCATCGTCGGCTCGGAGCCCATGCTGGTCTCGAACTTCTGCAGGCAGGCGTCCATCGTGATGATAGCGGGGTTGGGAGGTAGGGAATGGAGGCACTTGAGCAACCGAAGGCAAATCCAGGAGTGAGTGGATCGCTCCGGGTCGCGCCGGCAGCTCTCGGACCCACCTGCCGCACCATCTGCCCCCTGAAGTTCAGGCTCCCGAGCCGCAGTCTGTCTACAGGCTCTCGCGCAGCGATGGGCCATGACACCGAGATTGGACATTGCGGGCGTACATGTAGCTGCGGTAAAAATGCATGACCTGAGCCCAAGTACCAAGCTCCGCGATCTCGCTCGGTAGAGGGTTCATTTTGGAGAGGACACCTTGCAGCCTCCAAGCAGTCAACAGACTGGGAAATCCCGATAGCTCCGGGTCTTGGTTGTTTCGGAAGGAAGGCATCCTCGTCGGAATGCGAAGGGTCGGTCTCAGTGAGACGTCCATCGTTGCTGAGCAATGCTGGTGCGAGGAATCTGCGCTGAGTAAATCAGCCTTGGAATCGTAGTGTAGGGCGATGGGCCAGGGAGATTTTTTTCACGTGAAGATGGAGGTGGATGTGTTGGGCGTGCCACGCAAACATTGGCAATGTTACATTGCTCAAGAACTTGTACATGTACGACAGACAGGAACCGAGTTGATGTGAGTCTCACAGACAGCTCTGCGCTCACCAGACAGTGCAGACTGCCTGTCTGGGCTTTGATTCAGGCCCTTGAAGCGCTGCCAGCGAGCAGAGCTGGTCGCGGATGAGGCTCATCATGAGCCGGGTTTCTCCGGCAGACTCTGCGCCTTTGCACCGGTTTCTGGGCTGCGGCTGCGGCGCAAGCGCTTGCCGCTCCTGCTGTCGATGTGTCGACGCTTTCGATCACTGGAGCCCAATTTTTTGGCAAAACAATCGCAGAGCACGCGAACACGACCGTGTCGAAGCCATTTTTGAGTTGAGACTCTGCTCCGCAGATCCAAATCATTCCACAGCTGCAGCCGGCAGGTTTGCCGGGGGATCTGCTAGCCGAGCAAGAGCAGCGCTGTTGTCGTCAATTGCGAAGCTACGTGTCTGCTGCTCTCGTCCGGACCGGACTCCGGTGGGTACGGCACAAGGCAACCAAAGTTGACCGGTGTGCCTGTCCCCATTACTTGTCAACAGATACTGTACAGCGCGCAAAGCGCGATGTGAGCTCCGCAGTCTTCGTAAATGACGACTCCGCGTCAGGAGGGGAAGTGTTCAGGCTCGTGCAGCAGCCACCCGTTCGGGCGGGACGAATATTGGGTAGATGAAGGCGGATCACTCTGGTCGGAGGGAGGTCTTACATGTGCATGTCATGTATTGTATCACTCACTTCCACTGGAAGTTGGAAGTCTTCCTGCGGAGAGTCTCCGCCGGAGACATCGTGTTAGTCTTCTGTGCTGGCAGATGGCGAGGGAGCAGACCCCGCAGCGAGATTCACAGCTACCGGGGGCCCTAGGAGAAAACCTTAGCGAGGTCCTCGTTGAATCCACTTCGGGGTGTCTCGACAAGCTCATCCCCCGTCCAGGCCTTGCAGACCAGCCACCAACGGAGCGGCAACGCGTGTCGAACAGCTAAATGTGTCCAATTTGAAGATGGCTACACCCACAATAAGATCTATTTTTTGCTTGACAAGCATCATGCAATCGGGCGAGCTATTATTAGCGATCGATCTTACCAGTAAGTTAGCTTTCGCCGGTGATGGCTGAATTCGCGAGATGGATGACACTTTTCCATCGGCCTCGCAGTGAACGACAACGATGAACGTATGGACTTTGGACGACGAGCCGGTGGCGTCGCCGCTTCGAGTGAAGAAGGCTTGCTTCGCCGACGAAGTTGAAGTTTCATCAACCTCGGGGTGGGGGGCGGACTCGCAGTCTCAGCGGAGGAAGCAGCGGGGCAAGGTGGAGCTCTTGGTGGACGAACGACAAGCTAGCGACGACGAAGAAGATCAGGATGATACCCCCAAAGGAATCGATGCAACGGACGCCATTGAGTTGGCAAATGCCAAGGCCAACGAAATTATTTCCGCTGACGTCGTACAGTCGGTCGACACTCAAAAGTTCAATTCGACACAAGAGCCACAGCTCCAAAAGGAGAAGAAGTCTGGCAATCTAGCCGCGTCGACGGTACACCACCTCGTGCGGGAGTTTTTGCTCATGCACTGTCACGAAAATGTTGTGAAGATACTTGACCAAGAACGGGTAAGTTGATTTCCCACTGGCGCTTGACTTGACAATGGTAACTCATTTCATCCTATCTTCCCAGCCCATGCCGCTGCTTAGTGATGAAGAAATTGAGCGGCTCGACCAACGCTTAGCAGGCAGAAAAGCAAACCCGACCGCGGTTCACTCTCTATTGGAGCGATACCTCGTGTGTTCAAACGAGGCAAAGATAAGAGCAAGAGTGACGCGTAGTGCTAAGGTGGGTTTTCTGCGTGCTGAGAGCGATCTGTGCGCCGGGTCTTGACTGTTTATCGGTGCAATTCATAGGACCGCTCTGCTTCGGCAGAGAAAAAGACACGAACGAAGGAATTGTCGAGTAGCCGACGAAAGCCTGCACTGAACGTGATCACCAGCAACTTGGATCAAGATGCTAACACAATTGGCAGTGCCACCCTGCTCAACAGCCAGGTCAGCGGCGATTACAATCGTCTCAACCATCCCGGATCCACACCTCACCACCAACCACATGGGACCGTTATTGGTGAGCCTGGATCGACGCCGATGGCTCGTGCGAAGGACTTGTGCGCGATGGGATACGAGGATATCGACGAGGAGGGAAATATACTTTCCTCGGACCAGCCTCCTGAGGTTGATCAGCCTGGTGATAATGCGGATCAGCTCTCTGAATACGCACTCCGGAAGCGCGCATCAAGACCGGGCCCAAAACATGTCCAGCTAGGAAACCCTGGTAGTACTCCCACAAAAGAGTACATCTTCTTCCGAGAAACCCCGCCGTCCTTCGTTACAGAAACGATTGAGGAGGCCGTCGAAGTATTTGAGAAATTGGGCAACGATCCTGAATTCGTGAGTCAAGCCGCTGTCGTCGAGCGATACATTGAGCTGCAAAGTAGCGAGGTATCCAAGTACACCGTTGGGCAGGCGGTGAATGGGCTGGGCGTCAAGGCGAACATCAGCGGCGTGGTGTCCAAAATTTACGGATCAAGACTTTGCGGCACTGCTGGACCTGGAACCATCATAATTGACACTTGCCCCGAGGAGACTTTAGCGAACAATGCCTAGAATCACAATCGGAATCAATCTGCAGGCAATTATGTACATTAGATGCAATCACCAAACGTAGTGCCGCCCTGTTTTATATGAACAGGAAATAAATTCCCATCAGGCTGCAGGGTCAACGTACGTTTTTATGACTGTCTTCAAGTTGTGCTTCAATTCCAACGTTGGCACACACACAATTGAATCGAGCCGTCGCTTGTCGATGAATAGATCTAGCACGTTTCACCGTTCTCTTCACTTTGAGCTCGTTGGCGAATCCCGCGGTTCAGTCCAAACAGGTTCCGCTTCGAGGTTTTCCGCGTGTACGTTCCACTAGCGGTACGAGATCGTTTGCTGTCGATGTCGCTATCTTCCGACGACAGACTAATTGTCGGTACTTCGGTGCCATCTTCAGTGATGGTGGAAGTAATGGGTGTCGCCAGTAGATCCAAAGCTGGCGGGTCCCTAACAAGTGGGGGTTGCCGATGCGGTGTCTCGTTCAGTTCATCTCCACTGTCGCTGACACCGTCCCCGCTCTCGCTGGTGTTGCCACGCGAGCTTGAAGGGCCATGGTAGACCAAGCTACTTGCCCACTGGCACTTATAAAACTTGGGGTGCCACTGGAAGAAGTAATTGTCCCACAAACGAATCATCTTGCAGCTCACCCAGGGCCAGATAGGACCGTCGTACATTTCGTAGTCGCTGTTCGTGTATAGTAATGGCTTCATCAGCAATGGTGTCCACACAGAAACGCTGTTGTACTTCACCTCGTTCACGTCTCGTTGAAGCCTTGAATCGTACAGGAACGTCCCGTAGAGCCCCGAGGTCATCGCATTCGCCAGGTGCAGTAAAAAGCGCTCGTTGAACTCGAATGAACGGGGATACTGACGTTGCATCTGCCACACGGCGTCGATAAACTGGAACATGATGGGGGATGCTTTGTTGCGCTGCGGATCGCGGTTGCGATCTCCAGAGGTGCGCTCCGAGAACTTGTGTCCAAACGCTAGCCAATCTTTTTCTACGAGAGTTGCGAAGCCGCGAATTGTTCTGAAATATGGGTCGATCATCAACTGCGCCAAAGCACACAATTGAGCCGTTCGGTCCCAGCCATCACTGCAATGTACAAGCGCAGATGCTCCTTCTAGTTCCAACACGCGTGCGATCTTCAGCGCACCATCCAGCACTAGACGCACATGGTCCAGCCACCTCGTTGACTCCACACTCGATAGCCACGTGCGATCGGTGTCTTCGATGCCGCCAGGCAAAAACAGCTTCATCAATCCCACAAAAGAAGATTGCATCCGATACATGTTGGCGATGTTGAGATGGTGGATGACGGCGCCTGGATAATCTTGAGGGGTCTCAACACCTCCTTTGCCCATAAGTCGGTTACCAGTGGAGGCTTTCGGCTTTCGCGCATCGAAAATGTAAATCGGCCGCGACGATGCCGACGATTGCGACTGGTTTTTGATGATGTCTGGAAGTCGGCGATACACTCCCAAGAGTAGTTGATCGGAGACGTTTGAGCTTCCCGAAAGCAAATTTCCAAGCAGCGGTTGGCTAGAACGAGTCAGGACACACCGATTGCGACGATGGTAATAGGTAATCACAGGTAATCGGTTCTTCGCCCGGAAATCAGCCACTTTGGCCACTGTCGCGGAGTTCATGGAGGCTGGAAGCAACAACTTCGACGGATAGGACTTGCAAATGTTGCCTCTATCATTCTTGTAGAACTGATACAGCGCAACAAGAACAGTTTGATCATTCGTCACGTGTATCTTAGCTGGGAAAAGCAAGAAAGCAATGGTATAGGCAGCGTTATCGTACCTTCAGGAACGGCGAGACTGCAGGATCGCCACCGATTTGGCGTTTGAACTCACGCTCGTCGACAAACAAATTCCAGCCGTTCTGATCAGCAGAAACTCCATCAATCGAGTACGAAAAGGCGAATGATCCGCTAATTTCACGAGGCATCGCTAGAATCCGATCAGGACGAAGAACTGGTGATGCAGCATATGCTGGAGTTCGCGACATGCTATGAGCCAGTATAGAGGCAGATTCCTTGTTCTCGTGCCATGAACCACCGGTGTCACCATCCCTTTCAGGTGGTGTATCGCTGCCACTTGTCGTACTAGACATGGGAGCAAGACCAGGAGAGCTCGTTCTTGAAGGACTTCCCCGTTCAACGACAGTGTATCGCTGAGATGCATCGGCCATTTTCGCGATAGTTGCACGTAGTTTGTGCGTGTGATCGTCCGATACGGAGGGGGGGGTGTCCAATTGGAATCGCATCACACGAATGTCCTTGCAGTTGATGGAGATGATTGAGGCAGAGCCTGCCATCCCTGCGTAGTAGGTGCGTCCGGGCTTTGTCCGCCGCCCTCCGGGATAAAGGAGTTGGGCGTGCGTAATGGCAAACAGCGGTATATATGCGATTCCGCCTTGCCCACCATATCGCGGCTGAACTTGCACTCGGTCGAATGGAATAAATATCACGCGGTAATTTGTCACGGCTATCTTGCCCCTAAGACGACCCCACACGAGAGTAGATTCGAAGGTCTCACTGGCTGGGCCGATTAGCAGCGTCGCAGGAAGCTCCGTGTCCTTCACCAACACCTCCCCAGGCAATAGTGGCACATGAATCGGCTGTAAAACCGGAGAATCCATCGAACTGCTGCCACCCGTATCACGAACCAGTCCCAACTCCGACTCAATTGACGTTGACGTGTCTCCTGAAAACGTAGTGCTCGGCTCAGGGGGTATCGGCGGCGACCGCAGGTTGTCTGGCACAGGAGATGGCGGAAGCTCGGGTCGCGCAGGAAGTGACGTGCCAGCCCGCGAAGCAAATCCACGCATCCGATTCAGGTTTGTTGACCGGCAGCTATCCATCGCCTGCTTGAACTGCTCTCTTTCATCATCATTCGCAAACTTTAACTCGAGGGATTGGTTGCCCTGCCCGCCATTAAAAACAATGAGACGTGCCATCCCTTCTGATGACCCGAATACAAATGATTGAACAGAATCGCAATGGAATGACCAGAAGCGATGCATGAACACAGACTTGGCTCGCACGATACGCTGGCGACAATCAAGCTCCAATGTATATCGGTCCAGCACTGGGTTAGCTTTAGTAAACCCAAATGTGCGCCGAAGGCCCGCGTTCTCTTTCGCACCCATTTCGTAAACAGCAAAGCGCAACACAGCCGCAGATAGCTTTGCTTCACTTTTCATCTTTACTTCCGCTGAGTCGAGCTGCGCACGTTCATCCACAATATCGCTGTCATCAAACGCCTTCTTCGAATGACTACTGCCGTTGCTAGCAACATCAGCAGCAATGCTTCTTGCTTCATCCGGCCCAAAGGTATTGCAACGCTTCATAGCTGGAGACCCAGATGACGAATCAGGGGATACAGCCGATTGCAGATTCGTGAGATCAAAGCTTGCCGATCTCGAAAACTTGGAGCGCCGCGTTTTCCTTCGAGGTCGAGAGGAATCGTTGCTCTCAGAACCATCGGTAGGCGCTACAGGTATATCACCTTTATTGCACACGCTTTTCGGGGCACCTGTCAAGTCTGCTCCACTTTCGGTGTCTACCGGGCTGTTTCCTGTGGTGCGCTCACTACAATCTTGTTCTTCAGCTCTCTCGTCAGCTCCCTGGGACGCATGTCTTGTCTTGGATGGAGCCGATGCCACGCTACCTAAGCGACTCCTCCGCGCTGTATGTGCTCTCAGCTCCGGACTGTTGTTTTCGGCGTCACATTCACTCTCACCTCGGACCTTCTTCTTTCGAGGAAGTCTGTCATTTACATGTATAGCGCGTAAATGGCCACTAAACCAGGGTTTGTTCTTGTTCATTGACGGAGACGGGGTAGACGACATTGACGAGTGGCGATGGCGTCGCCTTGATGTCGACGTTGAAGTTGATGTCGTTGAAGCCGAACGAGCGTGCTCCTCCTCCTTTTCTGCACCATCATCTGTGTCTTCTTCATTGGGATCAGGTGATGAAGCAGACAAGCGAGGTCGCGTTATCACCTGAAGTACTCCATCACTCACGCTTGGTGCAGGTACCGAGCTGTTGCTGACCGAAAAGGCGCGCGGTTTTTCCTCAATCGTGATCTCTCCCATGCTACCGCGATGGACAGTTGAATCTTGATCGTGCGCTTTTGTCATCTCCATGGCGTCAAAGTATCTGTCCAGTGCCTTCTGCACCCACTTGACACAAAGATCACAAGCGCGCACGGACTCGTCTCGATATCCAAAGCACGACGGCAGCACCACGTTCTTCGACGAGCATTTCGGGCAGAACGCATACCCACACGCCGCGCAGTTCTTGCTGCGGTTGAACGGGTTGAACGATTTGCTGCAACTTTGACAGCCTGAGTTATTTCGTACGCGTGCACGTGGCACGGGCACACCGGGGCCTCCAGTCGGCGACGGACTATTCTCCGAACGAGGCGCCAGGGGCGGCGTCATCACAGCCGAGCCAACCGACGAAAACGGCGGCTCGTTGTCGTTGTTTTGCTGTTGCTGATGCTGCTCCATCTGCTGCCCGTCCTTCAGCAGCATCTTGAGACGCAGCTCCTCCACGATACGCGTGGCCGTCTGCAGCGCCGTGGCCGCCGCCTCCAGCTCCTCTTCGTCCAGTGGCTTGTCGTTCTCTTCTTCTTCCTCCTCCTCTTCTTCTTCCTCTTCTTCTTCGGCTTCATCCGCGTCGTCCTCGTCATCCTCCGCCGCGGGGCGAACCACCACGCGGAGACGAGGCGCCTCGGCTGCGCTCGCGCTCGC
>JAHQIV010001274.1:0-12677 GCA_030463285.1 Phytophthora europaea
GATGGCCTTGATGAGCGCCGTGAGCTCGTCCGCATCCACGTCGTCGGGTCCGCGCGAGGGCGACGGGGATGGAGACGGCGACGAGCGCGGTGGTGACTGCTTGGGCGTCTGCGGCGCAGAGCCGTTCGTCTTGGAACTCGCGCCAGCCATCGTAGGAGGAAGAGCTGCGACGGACTGCGCGGATTGAGGATTGGCCCAGGGGGAAAAGATCTGTGACTGACTGAGTTGCGAGCGAGCCAGCTGAGTCGAGCTCTATACAAATTTTCAGCCGGGAAAAAGGGACGCGAAATGGGCGCCGTATCCGACCCATTCTCAAGTCGCAGGCCCACCCGCTGTGCACGCAAGTCAACAAAAGAGCAAGAGCGACAGTCACCGCAATGCAGAAGGACCTCGAGTCCATTTCATTGCCAGCGAGGTTTGCAGGCGCTACACTCTGCAGCTCTCATCGCATCCGTACCGTATCGGTAGTGTGTGTGAACGATCTTCGCATTTCGGTGGTCAACAACCCCTTCGTAAAGTCAACGTCAACTGGTGTGTCCACCATCCAATTGCCATGCATTGCGTGGAAGCGAGTTACCATAATAGCTGGATAGCGCGCGTACTCACACCCATGGGCTTCCGCAGTCTACGGGGCTTCAGCAGCGAGCAGCATGGAAAGTATCCGCTGACTACTGGATCCCGGCGGATACCTTTACATGCCCTTTCCGACAAGCCCATTTCCTCGAAATGGGCAATCTGATCTGGATCGTTGCAGCATTCGATGCACTGGTCCGGACGCAACGCTGGACGTCTCTTCCGAGGGCGAGCATTGCGTTCCAGGCCGCGAGCGAGAATGTGTGGTGGCGGCGACGCCTTATCTGCCGGCGCCAGAGTGCCTGGCGAGACCACCCGGTTGTTGCTCGCGAAAGACCAGGTTGTCGCCGGCCGCACCGGCTCGAAAGGCAACTCGGGCCAGTACAGATACGGAGTGTTGGTGCCACGTGAGACTTGCTCAGTTCGCGGAGGGTGGACGGAGGAAGGTGAGGGTGGAAGATGGAGGGACAAGTGCCCCAAGTTTGCGGCCACCGCCGACGGACGACTTAGGTAACCCCGCACGGTAAGATAAGCAAGCTTCGCTGGTCATCGAGGGTCGTTTGCAGAGACGATGAAAAGCGCCACGTCACTACGGTACTTACGTCGTGGCCACGTACGAGGAGTGGCTCGACGGTCGAGCGGCTTGGTGGATCACGCCACCGCTCGCCAAGCGGAAGGAAGGAAGGAGAGACCTGGTCTCTCCTGGACTGAGACCCTCGTCGTGTAGAGACCGCCCTTCTGAATTTTGCAACACGGCGCTCTCTAGCAAAGCGGGCCACTGTCGCCGACCCACGCCAGCGCACGCCGCTGTATGATCGTGGGTTTTCGGGCATTGTCCCCTGTCACAGACCCCGTGGAGCTACGTGTAACGCTTGGCGTCGTCGCTCGGAGAGAAAATCGCTGCATCCCGCCGTGGGTTCCCCAGCGTGTAAATCGTCGCGGCGATTGTGGCGCGGGTTGATAGTGCTGGAAGAGCGAAGTGCAGTGTCCGTCAAAGCAGCGAAACAGCTGGATGTGGGGCGGCGGCGCGCTCGACTGGTGACTGGCTTGACTGCAGTAGGCGAGTTGCATGACCGTACATCGCGTACAGTGCATGTAACTCGGCGACAGCCCGCATATGGCTACGGTCAAAATGCAGCAAAATACCAGGCGGAAAAAAATCCAGTTTTTTGGAATGCGCTCTCGCAGGTCCGATCGTGCTTTAGCACGCAGTACATTCATATGCCTTGATCGTATAACCCGATTCCTGATAATGGTAGCCATCACGCAAGGGTATCAAATTCCACAGTCGTCGATCAAACAACCGATTCCCGCTTAAGTTCATCTTGCGTGCGGAGCACTCCCGCTTAAATACGTTCTGTTGATACAAACCCCAAGTGTCGCGCCAGTCAGAGGTAAATCCGCGGAGAAAGACTCGATTACTGCGGGAACGCGCGCGCTCCGGGGGCGTCGGCGCAAGCAAAGCAGCAGCAGCAGCGTAGGCGTAGCAGCATCAGTCGTCTGCCGCCAACACGCGCAGTCTCGCGGCCACGCAGAAGCACAAGCAGAAGATGCCCAAGAACAACTACGACGACGACGATGACGACGACCTGCTGATGGCGCTGCAGAGCATGGAGCCGTGCGGCAACTGCGGCGCGGAGGGCGCCAAGATCCCGTGCATGAGCGGCTGCGGAGAAGTGTTCTACTGCTCGCGGGTAGGCCGCGGGAGAACGACGTACGTAGAACGAAACTCTTGACTGACTGACGTGTCCCCCTACTCTTGTGCCCCCCCCCCCTAATTAGGAGTGCAACATGCACCACGCGTCGGCGCATCGTCTGCGCTGTCGGAACTTGCGTTGCTCCAAGTTCAACGACTCGGAGTGTAGGTCCCTCCCTCCCCCTTGAGGCTTGTATTGCCCACTCTCTAACTTTTGACTGCTGGGTGTTGCTATTTACTGGTTGCTGTGGACAGCCGAGTCGGACTCGGACGACTCGGACGAGTACGAGACGGACTCGAGCGCCGAGTACGAGACGGACTCGGATGAGGACGAGGACGACGAGGAAGAGGAGGAGGAGGAGGTCAAGCCCAAGAAGAAGAAGAAGGCCAAGAAGAAGGGGAGGAGCAAGTCCCGCCGCGTCAACAGCTCGCGCAGTGTCGAGTCCTCGGGCAGCACCCTTTCGGTGGGTTTTGGGTAGTTTTTTGTACCCTTTTTTCGGGGCGTGTATTGACCCTTTTTATGAGTGCTTTTGACCTATTTAGCGCAAGGTGAGCGTGAGTCTCGACGCGGACGTGGAGAAGCGCATTGAGGAGAAGATCCTGCGCCGCCTGAAGAAGCAGGAGGAGGCGCGCATCTCGCAGGCCATCGAAGCGCGCATGCGCGAGGAGAAGGCCAACTGGCGCGACGACGAGATGAACCGCATCATCATGGAGATGCGCGAGCGCTTCCAGAGCGAAATGTCCACGACCAGCTTCTGGACGGCGCTGGCCAAGAAGAACGGACTGGAGATGGACTCGCAGGAAATGGTGGCGCTGCAGAAGTCCATGGAGCACTCGTTCCTGGCCTCCAACCCGCAGTCCGAGGACAAGATGGCGGTGCCGCTGTCGGCCGAGGAAGCGGTTGCCGCGGGAGTGTCGACTATCGATGGTACGCCGGAAGCGACGGTCAGCAGGACACGGAGCGTGTCGAAGGAGTCCTCCTGGAACAATGCGTGCGCGGCTTTTGATGCGTTGCGTGTGGTGGTGTGGAAGCACAGCTTCTTGCCGCGCCTGCACTTCCGCGCTGAAGATGCGACGGACATTTGGAACACGGTCACGGAGCTGGATGCAGATGAATCGTTTGCGCACATTTGCGCGGGCGACAAGCTGCTCTCGGTTAACGGACGAGCTATCGATGAGTCAGTGTGCACGGAGGACGATCTGAATGACATTTTCGCAGCGTATGCGTCGCCGATCATCATGAAGTTCGAGGCAGGTGACCCATCCCCGGAAAACTGCAAGGTGCACGACTACACCGTGACGTGGTCGAACGGTCCTTTAGGCGTGACACTGAAGGATGACTGCGCCACGCAAAAGATTCCGATCGTGAACCGCTTGACGAAGAAGGCTGGATCAGTGGCTGTCAAGCAGAATATCGCTATTGGTGACGTACTTGTGGCCATTAACAACATCGATACGATCCAGCTCGGCTGCTCGCTGTCCATGTCAATCCTCAAGAAGGTTCAGTTACCTGCAAAGCTCCGATTCCGCGGCGTGGGCGGATCTGTTCCAGAAGCCGCGTCAAACAACAATAGTGCCCCCGAGGTGCCACCGCGAAGTAGCGTGACAGTCTCGCGTGCTGCCTCGCTCAAACCGGAGAGTATTTCCGTCGACGAACGTGCGCCGTCAGTGATGAACTTTAGCATGAGCATGTCACGGCCAAGCAAGTATACGATTAACTGGGGTGAGGGACCATTGGGTCTCACTATCATTCCAGGTCTGGATGAGGGAGACCTCCCAGTGATCAAGAAGGTGACTGGTACGGGTACCTCCGTAGGTATCGACAAAGCCCAGGTGGGTGACTTTTTGGAGAGCATGAATGGAATCGAGACCGCCACGATGCACTTTGAAGATGTGGTGTCTTACTTGAAGACTGCGCCAAAGCCTGTGTTGCTGCGCTTCCGCGCCGCGCTCGACGAGGATGATGCAAGAGGTCCGTCTTCATACCGCAGTAATGGTACGGCGCTTTCCGCCAAAAGTGACTCCAGTAATCACTCGAGCTACAGTACTCCAGTGCGCGCGACCCCACCAACACCGGCGCCGATGCCTGCTCCAAGTAATCACACCACCGAGGTTGTGAGGCAAGTGTCGCGAGAGGCACCAAGTGACGTGTACAAAGTGGTGTGGGGATCAGGCCCTCTTGGTCTTACGATCGATGCGAAAGACGACGCACCGGGCGCGTTTATTAAACGAATCGCTGCTCAGGGTGCAGCAGCTCACCTCTCCCAGGATTGCCTCGGCGACGATGTGACCCATATCAACGATATGGATGTATCGCACGTGGTATTCCAAGATATTGTGGCACATCTTAAGAGTGTGCCACGCCCGGTTACTCTTTTCTTTAGGCGCAAGTCTGCCCAACCGCACCATGAACGCCACGGCTCGTACTCATCGAACTCCGGTGGGAACTCGCCAATTCAGTACGATACTCCAGCCCCAAGCCACAGCCGGAAGGCAGCGTTAGCTGCGGCCGGAGAAGATAACGGTGTGCAATTCTACAACGTCGTGTGGCAAGATGGAACGCCTTTGGGTCTTTCCCTACGCGGCGCTGACAACACCTGCGAATACCCATACATCACCCGTGTGACGGGCACAGGAAGTGCTGCCCATTTACCCCAATCTGTGATGAACGACTGTTTGATTTCGGTGGATGGACGCAGCGTACACGTTCGTGACAAGTCGTTCGAGGAAGTCATGACATTACTCAAGGTGATGCAGAAACCTCTTACGTTGAAGTTCCAGGTGCGAAACGTGGGTGGTGGCCAGCCGCGTGCACCAGCGCCGGCGCCAGCACCATCTCCGGCACCAGCACCTCAATATCAGCACCGGGCTCCGTCGCCGTCGCCTCCGCCGCCGCAGCAACAACAGCCTCAGCAGCGAAAGGTGATAAAGACTCAAGAGTCGTATACATGGCGGCAGAACCGGGCTCCACCTCCGCCGGTGCCTCCCCAGCAGCCTCTGGCGCAATCGTATAACCAGAGCTCGTCGAGTCCCATGATGCACCAGAATAGTAATAATCTTAGTAGGAGTGTCGTGAGCAGCGGCAGCGATCGTGGCCTCGGCGCTGGCGTGACTTCGGGCAACGCGGACAAGTTCAGCAGCATCCAGGCACCCTTCCTCGTGCAGAACAAGCTCTCGACCGGCCGTCGGCAAAAGATGCTCAAGGGGCTCAAGAAGTAGAAGATCGCACGCAATACCGAGACTTTCCAACTCTACCAGCACTATCCGAGCGCCCAAGTTGTTCATAACGTGATGGAAATGCTGGAGAGCGGATGGACGCAGAGCGGAGAGGAAGGAGAAAAAAAAAATCTTACAGGGAAGACTGAAGACATCAGCACGTCAAGCAAACATGATACAGAGAAGACCAAAACAAAAGAATCGAGATGGCGAGCAGGAATCACATCGCAGCATTTTTTAAAGCACTCATCAGAGGCCCAGCAAACACGGTGATGTCTGCTAGCTGTTGTTGCTGGCTTGGGTCTTCGAAGGTGTATGAGTGAAAAGTGAGTAACATTGCATTCTCCTTTTTTCATTGCTTGGTTGAGTTCATGCCTTGCAGTCAATGGAGACGGCATCGGGCCTACATCTTTCTTCAATTGGTACTAGAACGGTCAAGATAACCGTGGGAAGTAGTGCTGCCATTTCAGCCCCAGAATCGACGGCACGACGCTGAACAGGTTTCCATCAGTTGAGGTGCAATTGTGATGGGAAGGATAATGCAGGTAAACTCACCCATAACGTCTACGCAGCTCCACCTGCAAGTCCGATGCAAACTGTTGACGATTACAAGACTGGCGGTAAGTCCCAGTGTGATGTCTACATGTAGTGCACGCCTGAAATCGGTGCACCTGTTGCGTTGCTGTGGTATGTCTCGTAAGCTCTTGTTCAAGTCGTTGCTTCACCTGCTTACAGAATCAAGATAATCTGAGCCCCAGCACTTCTTACCTCGGCTGAAAAATGCATGTACGTACGTGCTCGAGCGTTGTCCGGCGCTCTTGAGACTGTGTAAGCTGATCCTGCAGGTGTGCTACCTGGCCACGTGCCAGTTCAAGCTGAATCTCGAGTGCCTGCTTGTCAGCTTCGTGATGTAGATTGCGAGCCTCCAGTTGTGCGATTTTCGCTGCGCTTTCTTGCGCCGCATCCGAGTATATTGCTTGCGAGAGTGCGGCTTCAGAGTCCACTAGTTGGCGTTCGTATCGCGCGCAGATCGCGTCAAGCTGTTGCACTCGTTGGCGGCCTACAGTTGCAAGGGCCTGCGTTTCCAGAGTCGAACCTGGTGAAGTTGAGGATCTCGCAGTCGGCGAAGTGGCACGCTGCAAGTCTTGAAGTGTTTGTTCTTCTGCACTGACAGCGTCAACGTGATCTGGATCGTCATTTGCTGCGTGAATGTTGTCTTCTCGCAGACAAAGCGCGGTAAGAGCTTCGATCAGTCCCAGAAATTGTTGTTGGGCGTCTACAACCTGGCGGCGATATCGCTCGAGTTCGGCAAACACGCGGTCTTGCACGCATTGTGCTCTTGCTTGTTCGCACTGGAGGCGGCGTACGCGTTGTTCACTTTCGCCAACATGCGAACTCAGCTGCACGAGATGCTCAAGGACTTGCGATTTCTTGAGCAGCTTGAAGTAGGTATCCGTGCTCATTGCTGACACGTGCGAGCCTGAAGCAACAGGGGTTGTTGCGGTTTTTGCTGTTGTGGATTCTGCTGCTCTCGAAGTCGCGGCATCAGAAGCGGTTGGGGAGAAGCAGTCAGGGTCGGAGCAGTATTTGTAACTTCTGGATCGAGGAAGCGCAGTCGGCGTGGCGATCTTCTGGTTGCTGGGAGTCAGAATCGATGGGGTTGGTGGCGGTGCAGTCGCAGCAGAAGTCGTCGACGACGGAGTGGTCACACACGTCGAGGCTGAAGAAAGTTTGCGCGTTTTTAAAAGGGTGCGGTCGAGGATGGCATGGGGATGTACTGCAGCATGAATGTTTTTGATCTTGGCTTGTTGCTGAGAGAGGTTGGTGATGATCGTGAGCGATGGGCGACCTGCGCGTCCGGGGACTTCCATGGCAACCCGAGTTATTGCTTCTGTCTGCTACACACCTCCAGCATTTGGGATCATTCGACCTGGTAAAAATACTAAGGCGAGTTCTTGTTTGCTTCATGGTATTATTATGATCGCTAACCCCACCTGAAACAAACCCTGTCACTCTTCAGTTGTTTTATGTTGTCTTCTTCATCTTCTTGGCAGATGTGTGCTTTTCAGTAGCATCACTTTCAGCGGGTCTCGTGGTGCCAGTCTTCTTGCGTCCAGGCTTGGCAGGCATTGCCTCTTCTTCTGTTGATTCTTCCTCTGTAGATCCCTTCTTCGCCTTGGCAGCTAGCCGGCCAACCTTGAGCACGTAGGCATCCATGCGGAACTTGCGCTTAAGACCAGCCTCGTTCATGTAGCGCACTTTGCCGAAAATGGGACGCTCCTTCCAGCCTTGGTCATGCTTTCCAAACGTCCAGGCCACCCCAGCGTACGAATTCGGGTCGGGTGCATCCAATGCGTACTTGTTGTTGAGAACCAAAGCGGCGTTGAACCCTTGCTCGGGAGTAGGAGTCCATTCAAGTAGCTTCTTGCCCCAGTACATGCGCATGTAGCCGTGCATCTTGCCGGTGACAACAAGCTCCCGCTGCGCAGCGTTCCAAAACCTGTCCCCGGTTTGGAAAGACTCGAGTTTTTCGCGTGAGTACAATTGGTCACGCTTGTCACCTGCGTGCTCTTGAAGGGTGATCTGCGCGTAGCTAGGAAGGCAGCGCATGCAGTCGTAGTTCTGTTGGTTGTAGGCTACCAAGTTCACCGACAGTTCGCGGCGCACGATGAGCTCCTCAAGGAAGGACGCCAAGCCTTCTTTAGCTCGCGTGACACCCTTCAGCTTGTTTGCAGCCAGCACAACACGCACGACGCTAATGTGGCCGAAGCGTAGGTAGAGACTCAGGTCGCTGCCAGCATCTAGACTCGGCTCGTTGCGCTCAGTCGCGTAGCTAGCGAGTTTCTCCGGAGTGAGGAACTTCTTCGCGCAATTCGAAGCCGCCGCCTCACCTCCTCGGAAGTGCCAGCTCACACCCTTGACACTTCGATCAACATCCAGCAGCTCCATTGTCTTAGCAACAGCCTCGAAGCTCGTCACATTCAGAGGCTTCAGCTGCTTCGGAGTACCAAGCACAGCCAACAACGACTTCCCTTCCGTTTGGTACGCCTGCTCCAGACTCACGCTCTGCAGCGGGACGACGTATCGCTCCAGGTGCTTGGTGATCCTGGGACGAATCGTCCTGGCCGCGTACTCCTCCTTGTCCGTGACGACAGCAGCAGGCACTACGACATCACCTTCAACCTGAACGATACCGAAGCCAGCGCTGGAACTGTCCGCATCTCCTTCATCCTCAACTCTAGACACCAACTTGTCCAGCGCCGCACGCCACGGACGCAAGTACGGACGGTCCGTCACCACCACAGCAGCGTTGCGGGCGCAGAACTCGAGCAGTTCGTTGCGTGTAGGTCGTTCGTCGCCTTTGTGGCGGTGGTGGAAGACGTCGAAGCTCAGACCTCGACCAGCCAGACGCTCGTGGGCGGCGGCCAGCCCTTCGAGCGCAAACAGCGCGTGACGCTCCGTGACGAACGCGTGGGCGTTGGCGTCTTGCACCGCCTCAGCCTTCCACTCGTCGTCTTCGTCCGGCTGCAGCGGCGGCACCACCGAGCGATCCGGGAAGAGGTACACGACGTGCAGAGGCAGCTTCAACTCGTTGGCAGCGGCCACCGCGTACTCGAGCGCGTAGTTGTGCTTGGTGCGCACGGACGTCTGCATCCAGTAGAGCAGGTAGCCGCCATCAGGCGAGTGCGACTTGGCGCCTTCGTACAGCCACTGGACGCGCTCGCTATGCAGACCGCTGGGCAGCTTGAGCTTCTCCAGCGCACGACGCATGTTCACCATGCTGAGCTTGTTCCGGAATGACAACTGACGGTCCGACTCGACCGACCTCGGCCGCAAACCGCAACCGCCGAACACGGTCGAATCCCACCGATGGGTTTCAAAAACGTACCCAAATTCGACCTGCACCGGTATGTTGCTGCTGATTGATAAACGAGCGTTGTTGTTATTATCCACATGAGGTCGCCTCATCCTAATCTAATTGCAATACACGCAACGAAGCTTGCAGAAGAAAGCAGCAGAAGGCGCCGGACGACGTGGCGTCTCGGGGTCGTGGCGGTGGTGCATCGCACACCAGGCATCTCTTGGGCTCGCAAGGACGCAATTAAATCACAGCCTGGCTCGAACGGAGGTCAGCACTTCGCAGACTCTTGCCGCTGAATCACTGCGCTTCTGCTTGATATCATCTCTTGATGCTTGAAGTCGACTTGGTCTTCTTACCGCGCCATGTCTTGCAGCTGCCGGCCGATCAAATAGCGCTCGTTGCGGATCGACTCGCTCAGGTTTGAGAGCCACCGACTCACGTGCGAGTGGGAGCGCACCAGCACGAAGACCGTGCCAACCCAAAACGCGCACATCGCGAACGCTGTCTTCTCAAAGTTCGCCTTCTCCGACGAAAAGACCAGCAAGACCATGGAGGATAACAGCCACGATACTACAAGCATTCCCAGCAGGAACACCACGATGGGTTGCAGCACGTTCTCCTGGAAGAAATCCACATCGAAACACTTCTCATGAATGCTGTCCCGACGAAGTCGAACAGCCTCATGCTCGTGTACAGTCACGTTGAATTGGAGTTGGCGATACGCCTTGCGGAAACATGCAATGAAGCCCACCGGATCGGCGCCGGCGGCGGCGGCAGCAGCAGTAGCATCTTCCTCCTGCAGCAGTCGCTCCTCTTCTTCCTCTTCCAACTCGTCATCATTCAGGTCATCCTCAAAAAGTTCGTCCTCGTCCTCCACATCCAGGAACCCATCCTCGTCAGCCTCCAGCTCTTCTAGAGCTGCTTGGCGCTGGTTGCGGCGTCTGTTGTTGCGCTTCGCTCGGAAACAGCAAATCAGCCACGCAAACAGATTGAACATCAAGTAGCCCATCAGGAAGCTTTCCAACGAAGAGGCATTCGCGCTTGCGACGCAGGATGACATCAGTTGCCCAAGCAGGAACGGGCACACGAAGGCCCACCCCACGACGCAGGTCACCGCATTCGCTGGCGTCATATTACGGACAGAGTATCCGCGCTGCACCAGGATCGGGTCCACTTGGTCTTCCGGGAGCATCATAATTTTCAGTGCGTGAACGCCGTTTACGAAGTACCAGACGATGTGAACGCCAGCCGCCATCACGAGTGGGTCGTGACTGATACCTGACACACGCTCAAACGGAGCCATGCATATACGGCCGATAAACAGCGACCCAAACAAGAATGTTCCAATCACCACGATGCAGACAGCCCAGGTAAATACTGCTAGTCCAGCAAGTCGTACCGGAAGATGAGACGGCCTCTCTCTTGGAAGTAACGGGTACTCAACAGGCTGAGGGTCGTCCAAGCCCTCCTCAGGCCACGGCAAGTAACGGTGACCATCCACACGTAGCTCCTCAGGTGGAAGTTGCGCGCGAGGGTGGAAGTGAAGAGGTGGCGGCGGCAGCACTACTACCTTTGACTTACGATGGCCATTGACGACCACCTCCAACTCCGTCTGAGGCAGAAGGAACTCCGTCAAGCCCAGCCGCTCACTTGCAAACACAATGGCGAGGTGTTGAAACTTCCCAATTTCGTTCTTCGCGTGCTCCAGGACGCTAAGTACCACAAGGTGGACCACGAGCAGCTCCAGCGGTACTTGGATTTCCGGGCTGATGTGCTGGAAGCGCAGGTTGAGGGGGAAAAACGAAGGCACAACCGCGGTTGCAATACGCACAGGCGCGTGCACCAGCACCACCAGCAGCGCCGCATAAATCGCAAGTGATAGAATCATACGACGGGCATGCTTCAGGCACTTCTCACTTAGCAGCGTACGCAGTAGGTCCGGGTGGTCTTCCTGTGGTCGAATCACCTTGGCTAGGATATCCGGGTGGGCAACTTCTCGCATTTGCAAGACAGACACCGTCACGAATAGCATGAAGGTAATGCCCAGAACCCAGTGCACCATTAGAGCGCAGATCATGTTTTCCATGCAGAACGTGATGCGGTCTTGCGCCGTCACCATAAACAAGTGAAGCGATGCGAAGTCGATGCCCATGCCCAAAATAATGGGCAAGATCACCATCTTCAGCAACAACAGCGTCGACACCTTCACGATAGCTGTCAGGCAGCGCAAAGCCCAGAGCAGACCGTCCATGAGAGGCCGGTGGATATACGAAGAAGCAGTCCTCACCATAAATCTCCAGAGCACGATCGCCAAGCAGATGGACAAGTAGCCCATTGTGCACGTGCACAGATCGACTAGCTGCAAGCAGTCACCATTTTGCTTGGCCTTTTCGACCGACTGCAACAGCGTCTTCACGAGGAAGGCACCGAGTGACAGTTCCTGGCCAGCAGACGACTCGAGCGCACCCAACGAAGCGAACGCCGGAGAGGCGACCGGCAGCGATGCAACAATCCTGGCCCCAGCAGACAGCAAGGTGCTACCGAGTGTGTACGGGATGAACGCGAACAAACCGAGGTAGGCACCGTTGAACGCCAGCAGCCACGACACGTTGCGGAACAACACCATAAAGTCTCCACGCAGTCCCAGCAGCTCATCCATAGCGATGTTAATCTCCATGTGCTCGAAGTCATCCTCCCACTCGCGCTGGTTCATGTTGGGCGGCGGCGGATCCACGCGGTTACGCGCCACTCCCGGCGCTACTCCAGCAGCATTCCGTCTGCGCTCCTCTCCCAGTTCCGGTGCATCTCGCAACGGGCGTCGCTGACGAAGCTCATGCTGCGGCTCCGGAACAGGGTCGGCATCTTCAACAAGAGGAGCTCCGAACTCTTGGTGCTGGATGAAGGCGTCCGCGAACGGCTCGTCACGGTTCGGCTGGTCGACCCACTCCTCGTCCGAGGAGTCGTCGTCCGAGTCTGCGTTCTCGTCCAAGTTGCCTAATCTCCTGGGGCCGTCGAACATGGGGCGGGCGTCGTGGTCGTCCAGATTCGCCGCCTCGTCCACGTGGTTCCCCTCTCCGAACTGCGCGCGGCGCATGGGCTGGTGCGCCACATCGTGGCGGTGGTGGTGGTGCTGGTGTGGCACGAACTCTTCCGCCGCCATCTCCTCCTCGATGTGGTCCAGGTGGAAGCGCAGGAAGTCCGCGAAGGACATGAGCGCCAGGAAGGAGAAGACGATGCACACGATCAGGATCACGCCCGAGAAGACGTCGGCCACGATGTGCGGCGCGTCGAACCGCTCCGAGAAGTTGACGTTCACCATGGCGGACGCGC
>JAHQIV010001275.1:0-12675 GCA_030463285.1 Phytophthora europaea
TAATATATACGATGAATGTGCAAAGAACGTAGTCATAACCGTATAGAAAAGCAAAAAAGATCCGTTTATTAACAGTTACCTCCGGGTACCTAGGAATTGCCTTTTCAAAGCTACGAATTACTGTCTTCGGTTTTACGGCATTCCATGCAGCAATAGTGGCGTTAATTGCGCGGAGGCGTTTTTCCTTCGCTGTGCCCCCAGTGCGTTTAGCACTATTTCTAAGCTTGGCTTTAAGTGGCCCCATGACACCAACATCGAGCGGCTGGCACACCGCTGTGCTGTTTGGTGGCAAGGGGACCACTGTTGCATTAGCCTGCTCCGCTACTAGCCCCTGACATTCTTCCGATACATGACAATCGAAATTGTCAAGGAGAAGGACAGTGGGAGTATCTATTTCAAATTTTAGTAGCTTTTCTACATAAATTTTTCAAACGTTCTTGTCCATCCAAGCGTTCTCTTGCACCGAGTAGAAGTGCTCGTCCGGATACTCCTTAAACTCGTTTTCTTCGATTCTGCCGCCAGGTACTCCACGGATGATGAAAATAATACGTAACTTCTCTCCTAAATAAAAAGATCGAATCAAATCAAAAAAACACGTTAAAAAATTAAATAAAAATAAAAAAATGAATTTACCGTTGTCGCGAATAGTAAGCACGACGGTCATACGTCCCGCATGCTTGGTGGTACCGAGTATGCGAGCCGAATCCTTTCGCCCCTTCATCGCCCAACTCTTTGTAGGCGGCATGTCAAACAGAATTGCAGTTTCGTCTACATTTAACATGCCGCCTCCTTGATATTCGCCATACTTTTCCCAAAATTCAAGTGCAAATTTTGCACGAGTTTCTTCGAGGTCTTCATAAGATTTCTTAGCTTCCTGAGGCTTTTGTGAAGAAAATCCATACCTATAGTATTAATAATACGACTCATGACATGTTAAAATAATTTTAAAGAATGATTTGTCAGTGTGAAAAAAAAAATGTATGCCGTTTCGCGATTCGTTGCACCATTCTTTCTAGAGCGCTCGCAGCGCTTTCCTTACCAGAAACGTACGAAGCCATCCAAACTGGTTCGATTTTCCACATGACATCGATTATCGTTGCCGTCGAAAGAAGCTAAGTATGTAAGTTAGCACCAAATAAAACAAATTAAATTAATAAATAACAAGTCTTACTGCCTCATTGCGTCTCCTGTCCTTCATGTATGTCAAAAGGTCAGAAACGCTAGGAAATTTTTTGCGCCCCTGACCTTTTAACGTCTTCGACATTGCATGCCCCTTGAAGTTCATGATGGCGTCTGCTTCTAGAGTCCATCCGTGGACGGTGCCATGCGCGATGCCCAGCCGCCGCGAAGTCTCGGCAACCCCAACCGAGTCCACCAACGCGAGCGCCTCCCGCTTCCTTTTTACGGTATAGCTGCGTTCGACCCGCACCATTGCGGAACTGACCTCAAATTTACTGCCGCCACGAGGCGTTTTCCTTTGAGCCAGTCATTAATTGCAACTATCTAATTGGTCCTAGAAATGTTTTATCCAGCGTTTTTATTGGATAATATTAACACTGAGTTTAGTATGGCATTGCATGCCCCTTGAAGTTCATGATGGCGTCTGCTTCTAGAGTCCATCCGTGGACGGTGCCATGCGCGATGCCCAGCCGCCGCGAAGTCTCGGCAACCCCAACCGAGTCCACCAACGCGAGCGCCTCCCGCTTCCTTTTTACGGTATAGCTGCGTTCGACCCGCACCATTGCGGAACTGACCTCAAATTTACTGCCGCCACGAGGCGTTTTCCTTTGAGCCAGTCATTAATTGCAACTATCTAATTGGTCCTAGAAATGTTTTATCGAGCGTTTTTATTGGATATTATTAACACTGAGTTTAGTATGGAGATCCTGCTATGCAACTGTCTCACCCGGATTTTAGTGTCGCCCGGATTTATCCGTCGTTGTCTGTACCAACATAGACCAGAACATCTGGTCTATTATTCGCTGCCCTGTCTATCTGAAGCGTACGATTGAATGTCGGGAGAAATCAAATGGAGTCTATTATGCATGAGTAAATCATTGTCCATCGACGGTTAAATCTAGACGTTGGCAACTCAGGGTAACAGTTGCTGATATACTCGGCGATATCATCAGCGACAACGAGATGGTCTAAGACCTCCATCTTGTGTGACGCTGTAAAATATGAGGTTCGAGGTCCTTTATGTGATAACTTAGGTTGCACCTAGATCACTGCTGTATGCCATAACATATAGAAGGTGATAACATAGGTAATTCGATAAGGCTTTTCAATTTTGCGGGAAATAGATGCTGGTCATGAATGCACGAGACATTTTTTTTCGATATCTCGGGACTGAACGCACCTACAGTGACAAGCTATGCGTCAGAATGTAGCTTTGATTCGTGTGCTTCGGGCAAACATACTTCCAGCCACAGCGGTATTGCTAGACTAAAATAAAAAAGGGCATAGAACGTGTATACTTAACTGACTATGGTAAAAAGCGTATGGTGCCATCGGGTGAGAACATAGCCTCGATTTTTGGGCGAATTCAAAAGACTCCCAGTTTTCGTTTAAGTGTAATGCAACCATTTCTTTGTGTTAGAAGCTACGAAAGTCTTTACTTAACAGAGAAAACACAGAGCTTTCACGCATAAAAAAGTTTATACAAATCGGGCAATTGGGTGAGGAGTTACTTCTCTGGCCCACTTGAATATGACGATTTCGGTTTTTCGTCAAAATTTCGAGAACGAAAAGTCATCTCTAAAATATAAAGGCATCATGTAAAAGGTCTTCTTCCAGCGCAAACGCGCACATTTTTTATTCTGCTGTTTCACCAGAGTTCCCGATTAAAAACACATCTTAAAATCGTCGATTCAGGGAGCCCATAGTTGTTTTCGTAGTTCAATCAATATTTATCGATATTACACCAAATTGGAACGATGGGCATTTTGTATCGATTGGAACAGCTGGGCACGTTTTCGCGCCGTAAAATGCGCAAATAGGCGCTACACCGAATTGAGGTTTTACTCCACGGTAGATCGATATGCGGTTAAATAACACGATAAGAGCCTTTTCAGCCAATCTCAAATCGTATCTAGGAGGATGTACACCGTATAAAAAAGCCCAATCGTCATTTTCAAGTGGGCCAGAACGCGGCGGTGGAACTTCCACTCGTCACCTTCCACGATCAAGATGCTGTCGCCCAGCAGGTCCACGAGCAGCTCGTAGATGTGGTCGCCCTTGAGGAAGTTGTCGTACTGCGTCTTCATGACGTGTTCGTAGTGCTCGGGGTTGGCGGTGAGGATCACGTTTGGGTCCTCGGAACGACCCCGTGGTGACGAATCCTCCCTCGCAGTACATCACCGCCGGCATGTGGTCGCACGTCGGTGTCGGCAACGACAGCGTCCGCTTCAAGTGTTGGGCATCCACTCCGTAGTATTGAAACCCAGCTTGTCCTTGAGAGATCATCTCAGCGATTCCAACGTAGCTGCCTTCACTGAGCCCCGCACACTCCCAGTAGCTCACCGCCCCATTGTGACGCGATCGTGGTCTTCGAATCGATTGGCGAACATCAAGCCGCTCATTGAGATGGCGCCGCGCTTGGAATTCAGCAGCAGGTCGAAGCTCTTCTTGACTGCGTTGGGGCCTACTGTGTCCATCTACACAATAAGTTAGACATCAAGCAAGATTATACAGGTCTGCAGGCAAAAAAAAAGAAGATATGTGTCGCTAAAATGTGGTGGTGCATTTCATCTCGCCAGTACAATACTTAAAAATTGCGTGGGGCTAAGATCACATGATCCATATCTGCAGTTACTGCGGTATCAATATCATATTAAAAATTTGATACCTGTACTCAATACCGGTAGCCGAAAGTACACACAGGTCAATAAACGATACTGTTTTTCAGGTGTTCTCTTTAAATTAAAAAAAGGATTGTTCTGACCTCTCTGACACTAAGGTTGCATACAATATCAAGGCAATGCGAGATCCGCTTCCAAATGTAACCCAGTAACTCGATCGTCGTGCGTCTTATGAAGGCCTGACCATAACAACATGCTCTGCATTGCTTTCCTGGAAGACATCTTCGGAGTTGACGTTTTTAATTTTAGTTTTGGCTTTTTGGATTAAAAACGGTAAGACTTAGTCATCTTACTGTACACGGCGTCAACTAAAAAAACACTAGAACGCGGTTTGGTATGGTTACATTTGACGCCAACGCAAAACAATCATGTTGGTATTTCGAAACATAACGAAAAGGCCGACCAACTGTATGTATATCAAATGCTTGAAATATGTATTGAATATAAACCTTACACGTCACTCTCTGAACCACGCGAAGCCTGTTACTCTCGCTCATGCTTTTTCATCGATTCGTTGCTCTCAGGCCAGTTTGCCTTCATCAGGCGCATCATTATCGATTCGTAGTACTCGGACCAGTTTGCCTTGATCGGGCATATCACTACTAAAATAGGTGTTCGTTGCAAACCAAAACCTTCTGTTCGGTATCTAATACGGGACCACTCGAGATCATTCTGTGTGTGCTACTGGATCAATGATCCTGATCCTGGTCCTGGTGCGGTATCACATGATACATGATACAAATATTGTACCAGGTCATATTAGCATATCAATGCATATCACCAGCGAATATGAACCCCTGTGTACAGCCCAAATCAGATTAATTCGTAGTTCGAAGAACTATGTATGGTATTTCGTTACCACGTGCATCTACGAAACTGAGCAGATTACCGGTATTTCTAACTACGTGGACCACGTACATTTGTATCGCGAGCCGGTTTAAAGCCGCGGATCCAACCGGTATTTCCTTCTACTATGCACGCCGAGCGGGATAAGGCCGCGGTTCCAGCCGGTATTTCCTTCTATTCCTCCTACGACGTGGACTACACAGACTGTTGGGGGCTGGCGAGCGGCGTAAAGAACGCACGGATATCGGTAGCGCACCCCACATTGAGACGGGGCGGGCGCGAGCTGTGGAGTGCTCCACACGAAACGGGATCGATTTCAAGATTTCACGCCTGAATGCAAAGCCGAGGGGGTGAGGCCCCCACCAGAACCGTCGCGGCGTGGACCATATTAAAAACTTTGGGCCTGAATGCGAGTGACCAGGATGGGGAGCTCACCTGCGTGGATCGACTTCAGGCGAAGTGAGCCACTACGGTACATGCCGCTCGGGCGGAATCGGCCTCATAATCAGAATTGCTACGTTGGGGACAAGGTAAGCTAGGCCGCATTCGCGGACGGTTCATTTGGCTGCGTACTGATCACTGTGGGTTGTTTTGCGTGCCATCAGCCCAGCGTGGAAGCCGGACAAGCAGCAGCGGCAGCAGCATTGCCGGACGAGACCGAGCAAGCTGGGGCCGGTGCAAGGTAAGCCGCGCGTAAGCCACGCGGCATTTGCTGGCGCTTCATTTGCCTGTCTACTGATGCTATTGATCGTTTTGCGTGCCAGCCCAGCAACCCGTCGCCGCAGCAGCGCCACCAGCATGAGCCACGTGCACTGAAAGACGAGGCCGAACAAACTGGGGCCGGCGCAAGGTAAGCTGCACAGCGTTTGCTGGAGATTCGTTTGGGCTGCGTACTGATCATCATCAGGTAGCGGTCCGAAGAGGCGGTCGCGCTTGAGCGCATCGAGAAAATTGTCTGAATCAAAGTCGTCCATCGAGGCATTGTGCGCAGCCCGCGTAGAAGTTGATGTCGTCGGCACAGGCGCCTCCGAAATTGGCTGTTCCGAATGATCCATCGTTGCCGACGGAGTATCCGTAGTAGCTTGCTCAGCATGCTCCTGAATAGCTTCCGTTGCATCCTGAACAGCTGAATCTGGCGAATCCGGAACACACAGACAGTCAGTTTACGAAACAAGCCAGTTGACACATTCCGATCCACTTACTGAAGTGACGTTGCCGCTTGCTCACAGCCCTTGGGTTGCTAGAGTCTTTACGCTTTCCTGCAGCACGTGGCGGACCCGTTGACTTCCTCGCTGGCTTTTTCTTCCTGGTCGTGGGCTTTGGCGTCGAGGTAGTTGATTCCGCATCTTTCGGTGCACGAGCTCGCGTAGTGCTGATAGCGTCCTCAAGCACATCAGAGACTCCAGAAGCCGGTTCAGAAGCCTCAGCTCCGGTGGTAGCGGGCGTCACAGACGCCAGAGACGTCTCGACAACGGCGGCAGCAGGCAGAGAGGGCATCTCCTCTGTTTCGCCAGCGGTCGGCGTGCAAACCACGGCTGTCGACTCGACATCGCGTGTGGGAGTCGAGGTAGACGGAGCTGGAAGCGCTAGCCAGCCTTGATGCCGACAATAGCTTAGCAGACTTGCCTCGCCTAAAGAAATAAAAGTTAGCCGCATAAATCTATCGGAGCTCAATACAACGCACACACCTTCGAAGAAATCGACGCCCTCTGTTCCTTTCGCGTTTCCTGTGGGAGGTAGGTACCGGTTGTCGTTGCTCAAGCCTGTCGGCTTCTTGTACTTCCATCCTTGCTTGCTCAGCTCCCGCCATATTTGTCGAAATGACTTTTCTACAGCAAACATGCTGGGCGAGAGTGACTGTCTTCTCTTGGGCGGCGATTTCAAATTGAAGGGCTGAAAGCAGCCCGCTACTCCTGGATTTTATATCAGTAACCGTACCCCTTGCAGCAAATCTCATGTCGCGTTCGCTGCATCTGACCTCTCTAATATTATCCCATACAAATTCCTACATGCGAATAACCAACGGCCGCAACTTTGCTGAGGACATTGCGGAATACTATCACCTCTATAAATTGGATTCCGGATAATCCGTAATGTCGGATTAGAAGGGTTAAGAGATTCCCAGCATACCGTGCAATGTTTACAGGATGAAAACGCGGACCTGCGGTTGTGGATGCGTTCGCTGGGTGCCTGTTGTGATGTCAAGTTTGCGATCAACGAGTTTGTTTCAGCTCGCACCACTGGCTGTACGTTCTTTTTGCTGAGGTATTGGTGGTGGAATTTTTTCTAACTGCAGCTTGGTGTTGTGCGAAGTTAAAACGTGTCGGAAAGGGAAAGACGCGATTTTTGTGTGGCAAGATATGATGAACTTCATCCAGGCCGTGGTGATGACCTGGATCGCCAGTTGAGAGCGTTCACGTACACGCGAAACCGAATCTGCTACGACGGTGAAATTCGCCGTGTGCCGCATGAAGATTTCCACGGGGAGAAGCTGACATTCAAGCAAAGCTGGCTGAATTAGCTCGTGCTGCCCTTGTTACCTTGTAGCGCAGTTCACCGATGCATATTTAACACCAATTCAATCTCTTGCTTACATTGATTGTTGTGTGTGTTTGCTATGACATAATGTAATGACGAGACTTCTACATCGAAAAAGTGCCGCCCCTCCTAACAGCCACCATACGCAGGTGACGTGGACTCCTTTCATCTTCTGGCTTGTGATTGGGTTTAGGGCGTCCCGACCAGCGAAGAAGTCGCAGATATTTTGTGGAATTGGCTCTCTTGTTTTGTGTGTGTGTTGCATATGAGATAACGAATGTATCGAAATCGGAGGCGCGACGAATAATTATGCAAGCTCTTTTTCAATTGATGCTTATTTCGGCTGTCGGATTAACTTCACCGATTCTCTTGAGATCTAAGCAATTCCTGGCGTTTCCTGGTGGCCACCCTGAGCGCTGCAGCGCCTACTATCTGAATACCCAACCGTGGACCGCCGATGAGCAGTCATACCTCAGAGAATATAAAAGATAGTATTTGTCCATGCAGCAAACCACATTAACCGCGATCATACTAGACAAGATGATACCTATAACTACACTACACGAATTGGTCGGTTGATGGTTGTGGTCGGTAGTTGCGTTTTGAGCGCGCGCCATGCTTTTGAGGACACCTCACGGCTTGATGTGGCGCGCCGCGCGTTGGAAGCGAATGCCATGGGAGCGGTTCAGGTGACGAGGCAGAGACAGAGGCGTTCCCTTGAAGGTGCAGTTCCACACAATACAGCTTGAGTCGTTAATTTCGCGCGTATCGTCGATCTCGGTAACCACGGTAGGGCGGTGATCATCTGGGCGGTCGAAGAACGGTGAATCGAGGTACGCGTAGAGACAAATGTTGTTTGAATTGTATCCGACAGGCGCGAGAATGAAGTCTCCACGGAAGAGAACGACGTCCCCCTTGCTCAGCTCGAGCAGCTTCCGGTTTGATCGGAGCGCAAACCTCTCGTCCCACCCGTA
Organism: Phytophthora europaea; assembly: GCA_030463285.1. Lineage (NCBI taxonomy): Eukaryota > Oomycota > Peronosporomycetes > Peronosporales > Peronosporaceae > Phytophthora > Phytophthora europaea. Next base: position 8,219 of record JAHQIV010001275.1, read on the forward strand.
CGCGCAAAAGCACGTGCCATCGTTGGTGGCGACCACAATCGAGCCAGGTAGAGCACTCGTGCCCATGATGTCGGCGCCAAGTGGAACCGTGAGAAATTCTCGACCAGGTGGTTGGTCTTCCGTGCCAGCCGGGGTCTTGATGAAGTGCCAGTCATGCGCACTTGCGGCCGGGAAAACGTTCGGCAGAGCCGCTTCAGCAAGCGCGACATATCACGGGCGTCTTGGTCCGGCACAGCAGTTTTGACACGATCTTGTTCCTCGGTCATGTCGTTCATTTCATCATCAAAACAGCCATCGGTTTGGCGTGCGATCGACCGCCAGACGTTGTTCGTGTCATCGTGGTCAGCACCGTAGAAGACGACGTAGCCATTTGTTGCGAATCTTTCTCGGACATGCATGACTTCGGTGGGGTTGCCGTGGTGGCACGTTGGTTGGGTGCGTAAGAAGCAGCAGAATTGAGAATAAGCACGCGGACATGCATATCTAATGACCAAACACATAAGCCAACTCCCCAGGCCTGCAACACTGCCACGGTGAGCTTGATGAGGAGAAGAGGACGCTTGGTGAGGAGAAGCGATAACCGACTTTGCGGTGAACCCATTGGCGCCCGTGCGTGCCTGGACCATCGATAAAGTTATGGTTCATCAGCTCGGCGAAGAGGCGTCCATGAACCTATTGTGCTCGGCGATGGTTGCATGAGTTTAAATGCTAGAAGCCGTCGTCGCTGTTGTTATTGCCCACCTTCACGGAGTCTCTGCTGTCACCGATCTGCGAGCGCTGTGTGAGCTCCTTATAGGATGTCATGTCAACGCTGAGTGGTGAGGAATTTCGCCGTGGATTCTGGTCATCGCACGGTAAAAGTGGAGTAAAGGTCCATCCATAAAATTGTGATCCCTCTCTGTTACACGATCATTGCCTCGGCCACGGCCGAAGCATCTCCAACCATGGGCCATCGTTAGAAATATGATCCACTAGATACGAGACGCGGAAGCAGGTGCGTTCGTGAACCCATTGAAATTGGGATGATGAGCGGATGCGGGTGAGGCTGTCGTGTGACTTAAATATGAAGTTTGGCTTGACCTGTAAGACAGCGTGTGAGTTGTTGGTGTGATTTGGTTTCGATGTCTGCCAACCTTTATGCCTATGTGTGTTCAATATGAGATACTGCTTCATTGCCACCAGCCCCCCCTTATAGGAGTCTCGATTCGTGGCAACGCGAGGGCTCACCTTCTACTCCGTCGAGACCAATCTTGCTCTCACTAACCCAAAGTACCGGTACTCACAGCTTGTTCAAAATTTGCAAAGATGAAGCTGGCGCCCTTCAAACGCGGGCTCATGAAACTCGTTGAGTTCCAGTGCTTCGTCTACGTCAATATCTGCCGCAGGTTTTACGAGGTCCGCAAGGTGCTCTTCTCGACGCTTATCTGATGAGGTGCCGAACATTCTTGCTGTGCATTTCAAGGACCTCTGTATTTCCACGACGTAGGGATCTCGAGCAATGGTAGTAGGAATGGCAGGCACCAATTCTAGCATGTCAGCGGTCTTGTCGAGTAAATATTTCTGTGGCCTACTGCTATTAGAATAGACCATTACAGTATGAGGGCTACTACAGTACCGAAGTACGTACACGTGCGAAAAGCTGTGATCTGGTCTGGCCATCACTATCACAGTATTCCCTTTCGTTTCCCCCGTCGCGAATCAACCGGAGCTGCAAGCTTCACAAACGTCACGGCAAATGGTAGATACATCCACAAACAAAACGTGCCTGGTGCGCCAGCGTGAAGATGTTTATGACCAAGCTGCAGATGACCTGCGGACGTGCTTCGACGAGTATTACCAAGCTGAGCAGAACCACGCGACCAAGCGTCGTCGCAGCAATGAAACAAGCACTATCTCCAGCGTTTCATGTCGTAGTCTACCGTCTCCTTCGTTTGCATCTCTTGGACAAGAGGGGTTCCATTAATTAAACAAGAATCAACCAGCAGCATCAGCATCACTTTCGCACTCCAGTCAACCGAGCATAGCACAACCAGATAATGACGAAGATGACTTGCTACACCACCTGACTGTCGAACGAAAGCGAGAGATGAACAGGTTATACGAGTGCCGATTCGCAGCCCGAACAAAGGAGAAGCGCAGTGATGCATCTAGTCATTTCACTTGGAGGCGTACGGCAAAAACAAATTGAAAGCTGAGCCAGCGCATCTTGGGATGGAACGTTTGACAACAAGCTCTGTGACAGCGAGCGGAAAGATTTCATGGATGAACTTCGTCGAGCTTTAGGAGCTGAAGGCTTGGACGAATGTGTGTACCGTGTGTGATAGGCTGGAGCTTCGCCACAAAACCCGCCGAATTGACGATACCATTTGGAGATACATGAATAAGGCATGAAAGTGTCAAACAGATCAAACATTCCCGGTGATCTAGTATCTCAATACCGGTCTCCACTCCCTCTGCCAGATTTGGAAGGTTTAATGGTCTCCCCACGAGGAATAACATGCTACAGCGATGGCACTAACTCACAGCGAGCATGGTTTTCTGTTTGTTATGAATGTGATCAATCTATCGACCAGTGCAAGCCTCCGAAGTTTTCGATTGCAAATGGGTTTTACGTCGGGAGGATTAGTGAGCATTTGCGAGGATATGGTTCAATCGTATTCAATCGACCACACGGCATCTCATTAGCAAGGGCCCATAGATGTAGGGCATTGGCATCATAACCGATAATCTTTTTACAGAGCTTACCACCACGAATATTTGTCTCGTTCCGCTTGGCGTACCGGTTGAAGATAATGAATGGCCCACTGGCGATGTTGGCCTTCATCTTACCGTATATCTCAGATGCCTCCGTGTCAATCGAATATACCAGTTTGCCCGAATTGAATTCGAGCAGTTTCTCGTATCGGAAAACCATGAGAGACATATCCTTACGAGCGGTATTACACGAAATGCAGCTGATTAGCAATATTGATTAGCAATGTATTCAAGTGATCAAGTGTCATACCAAATTCTGGCTTTGCCTTATCATCCTGATTCTTGTAGCCAACCATACGCTTGGCTGGGAATTTAAACGCTTTAGCAGGCTTCTTGCTGGGGTATTGTAGATTTTTGAAGCAAGTCTGGTACATTACTTTCTCCGATAGACCAGGTAGAGACACACCATCGACAAACATATCCAGATCAAAACGTTTAAACAACTCACGCTGAGCTTGGATAGCCTTGATGAATGAAACTACATCGAGATTGTTGTACCAGATGAGTAGATCCTGGGTTGACTTCATTTCAAAGTGCCCCCAGACAAACTTCACACGCTCGTACTCATCATTGGAAATGCTTGTACCACGAAGCTTGCGGTCAAAAGCTGATTTCGGTGGGAGTTGAGTTTCATTTAGGACGTTGAAACTGGTAATGTACTCGAACGGGAAAGACCCTTACCAAGCCCACAAACACAGCTAATCTTGTCCTCGCACTTGCATCCACCGAGATAGGTCGTCAAATACATGTCATAGCTGGTGCCAGCCGGAACATAGTTGCTGATATCGAGTATCTTCATGTCCCAAGTTGCTATGCACATGTAAGATGGATTCTTGATGACCGATTTGATGTTGTTGGTACCAATCACAGCGAACAAGTCGCTCTTAATCAAGTTGATATCGTATCGACCAGAATTGAAGCCAAATACTGGTACCTGATCAAGCTGCTGCTTGATTTTACCATAATCTGATCTCTGCTTACCGAATCCAATTTTGCTATGGAAATCGAAGAAACTGGAATATTTCCCTTCTCCAATCCAACTCTCCACGTCAGACATCTTGTATGTCTTACCAAGAGGGACGTCTGGGATCTCCCAAGAGGAACGTCTGGGATCTCCATACCCGTGAGACCGTGGGCATTGATGATTTTCTGTAGAAGCGCCTTATACTTATTGACATTGTACTGTCGAATCTTTAAAGATACATCACTAATATATTCGAGCATGTCCGTAAGCAATGCTTTTGGGTCATCATTTACAAAACAACGTACCTCCTCAGTTAAACTATCGGCTATTGATACTGACACAGGAATATGCTCGTTAGTAAAGACAGTGTTTTTACCGTGTTCGATCCCTGTCGGCTTTAGAATAGCTTCAAAGTCATAAACGACAAAGTGGTCGATATAGTGATCAACATCTTTAATGGCGTACTTCGTCAGTAGTGATCTAATAGTGTTCTGAGTAGGTCGATAGATCGTTGGCTGGGCTGGGAAGCTTTCAATATTTACTCGTTCGCATTGGTTCTTAGAGTGATCCTTAAGCTTCGTGGAGCTGACAAAGACCATTTCACGCTTCTTGCATTGATACTTGCTTTGAAGCATATCAACATTCTTGATATATAGAGCATGATTATCATGCGATAGAATATTCATATTTTCATACTCTTTCTCGGAGCGACGAATGCATTCAACGTTTCCAGACTCAA
>JAHQIV010001276.1:0-12673 GCA_030463285.1 Phytophthora europaea
ACAGCGCCGCACAAGGGCACAATCTGCCGCATCGTCAAGGCGCACGAGGACTTGCGCCTGCAGCGCAGCGAATTCGGCAGCGAGAAGAAGAAGATGCCAGCTGCACAGCTCCAACTTGATGAGCACGTGGTCGAGTTTGTCATGCTCGCCGAGCTGGAGGGCATTTAGCCAGAAGGCCCATGACTCCCCCGGATCCTCGTACAACGAGCTGGCCGAGTGGGCCCAGGACAAATTTGGTCTAGCAACAGCGCCGCACAAGGGCACAATCTGCCGCATCGTCAAGGCGCACGAGGACTTGCGCCTGCAGCGCAGCGAATTCGGCAGCGAGAAGAAGAAGATGCCAGCTGCACAGCTCCAACTTGATGAGCACGTGGTCGAGTTTGTCATGCTCGCCGAGCTGGAGGGCATTTGCCTGAGCGGCGACATGATCACATTCTACGCAAAAAAACTCGCCCAAAAGCTGCGCATTGCTGCGGAGCAGCAGCCGCGCTTAGGGCGTTCGTGGCTGCGCCGTTTACAAGGTCGGTATGGCTTTCGCTGGCGTCGTTCGTACGGCGAGTCCTCGTCGGCCGATCTCTCTGCAGTGAAGGATGACTTAGAGAGGATCAAGCGGGTAGTGGCTTCGTAAAAGCCCCGAGACGTATTTAACATGGACGAATCTGCATTTTTCCATACTACGGTTCCTCGTGGGTCTATTTGCAAAACCGAGACTCCTGCCTTAAAGCAGAGCAAGGCTCGGGTGACAATGGCGTGCTGCGCGAATGCGGATGCGACGGAGAAGCTGCCTTTGCTTTTCCTGGGAACGGCGGAGAAGCCACGGTGGTACAAGGAGAAGCCCCGCTCGCTGCAGTACATGGGGACTTCTAAGGGCTGGATGACGACTTGGATGTACCAGCAGTGGCTGGTGCATCTTGAAGAGGAAATGGCTGCCTAAAGTCGGCACATACTCAACGCCTCGTCGCACGACGAGACGGGTCTGTGCTTGAAGCACGTACGTGTTGAAAAGCTGCCGCCGAATACGACCGCAAAAATTCAGCCGATGGACCAAGGGATTATTTACTGTATCAAACGAGAGGTCCTGAACAAGAAGATGATGAGAGCTCTAGGTTATATAGGCGATAGTGCCCCAGACGCGTACAAAGACGATCTTCTGATGGCAATGCAGTGGTGCGAAACGGCTTGGGAGAAGGTGTCTGAAGCTACCATTAGAAACTGTTGGCTGCATTCAACCTTGATCAGCAAGAGCAGCGTGTCATATATTTTGAACTAAATCAATACATTTTCATTTTCTATCGAGCCTAAAGCGCTTTGATAGCCTGCTAATCTCTATCCATATCAGAGGTTGTTTATCAAGGCACATTACTGTACACGTAACTCTGCTACTTCAGCATCAACTTGCTCTTCGTCAGCAGCTTCATCCATCGGCTGCTCCTGCTGTTCGTCCCCAGCAGCATCCATCGGTTGTCCAGTCACCACACCAGCAACAACCCCCGAATCATAATCACTAGCATCTGTTGGTTCGTCACCGATTTGACGAATCGTGACGTTGCTTCGCGGTTTGCGCTTTTGCTCATAGCCAGTCGCACCGCTCTGCTTGTTGTCTTTGTCCGGACAGTTTGCCTTGAGGTGATCTTCACTACCACAAACAAAACACGCCCTTGGCTTGCCCTTTGACTTGCCCTGCTGACCACCTTTCCCGTGATCACCACCTTTTCCATGATCACCACCTTTTCCACCATCATGCTTCTGGTCCCCGCGCTTCCCACTCCGCTTGCTGCGGAATTCAGTCTGTCGGGCTGCAGCTGCACGAATCAACTCGCGAACTTTAATTGGGGTGTACACACTTGGATCTGTTCCATAGCGGATCGATGACTTCAAACTCTCGAACTCTGTCTGGTACGGCAGGCTCTCAAGCATCATCTCAACCATGTCCATATCCTCAATAGTGTACATCAAGTTCGTCAGCTCTGTTCGTACACTGAACATCTTGCACAGGTGGAGATTCGCATCTGCTCCAGGTGATAGCTTCATTTGCCAAAGCTCACTCACCAAGCGACGAATCGTGTAGGCTCGAGTCTCCTCGCTCTGCTTACCCTCAAATAGGTCACAATGCTCCACCCACATGTCTGATCCGGTCTTCTTGTCGCTGATTTGTTGTAGGATCTCCGGAGGCACCGACGTCCCTACCATGCGCTTAATCTTGACCTGCTTGAGCCTGAACTCCTCCTTCTTCTCTGCGGAAGCGGTCTGGAGCACAGCCGTGGTCAACGTGCCGTCCGCGATGTCCTCCAGGTTGCTCTCCTTAAACACTGTCATCATGGCCCACTTGTACGTCTGCCAATCCTTGTCGTCCCAATTCTTGGGCACTCCATCGCTGGTGTACTTCATCGGCTTCGGCATCTTGGAATCCGATGAGCTCCCGTGCTTTGGGCTCATAACCCTGTTGGAACCTGTACCGGTTCCAGGCGCACCAGGCACACTTGTACACTTGGCGATTCAAAATGAAGACTACATGCATTGAACGTTAGAGCTTTGCCTCATCAGCTCCTACCAACATTCACTGGGCAACGGGTTCAAGCCCGTTGTCGTACAGTGTGACCTGATCTCTCAGCTCCTAAGCTTCTCAGCTCTCTTTTCAACTTGCCAGGTCTCAGATGTGCATTCCAGCAGATACATGTAGCGACCAAATTTATGGCTTCGGGGTAGTTGGTTGTACCGGTAAGGTATTTTTTGGGGTACAGTGGCTCAACCCACTCTCGAAAACCCCCACTCAGAACCCTGTCTTCAACCATGGGCGGAGTTCTGCTCCCGGTGCTCGCAGCATTCGCGGCGCTGCTGCTGCATGCGTACAACGACTTCGCGCCCACGGACGCCTACCTCCCGTTCACTACCGTTAATGCCACCGTCGAGGCCCACTTCAGCGACTCGTACTACCAAGCACGAGCGCTCTTCCGCTCGCGCACAGAGGCCGCCGGCGCCGATCTATTCACCCTTCCGCTGGAGCATCTCAGCGCATTTGATTTGACTGTGGACGTGGCGGTGCTTCCGGGATCAAGCGAGCGCGTGCTTTTGCACATTTCAGGTACGCACGGCGTCGAGGGCTTCGCGGGGAGTGCGATCCAGGCGGCGCTGCTGCAGCGAGCGTCAGCTAGTCCCAGCTCCGCCAATCTCAGACCCACTGTCATCTTTGTGCACGCCCTCAATGCCTACGGATTCGCCCAGCTGCGCCGATTTAACGAGCACGGTGTGGACTTGAATCGCAATTGGCTCACGCCGGAGGAGTTCCAGGAGCGCCAGGAGCGAGACCCGAACCGACTCGGATATCTGGACGTCTATGACCTGCTGAACCCGAAGGATCTGCGCGGCTTCAAGAACTGGTTCTGGGTGAAAAGCATCGTACACTTAGCAACCAAGGGCTTTGACGCGATTAAGAAGGCGACAATCGGTGGTAATTATCGCTTCCCACAGACGTTGTTCTATGGTGGACAGGAGCTGGAACCTAGCTTGGCGCTGCTGCAGGCCTTCCTGCGCGAGCATGTTGATTTCAGTGGCGTAAAGATGTTTGCAATGGTTGACGTGCACACGGGACTTGGGCCTGCTGGCGTCGACACTCTTATGCTTGGGGAGGGGAGTGACATGGCCGTCGCGCGCGACGTCTTCACGGGCCCCGAGTACTCGGACAAGGTAGTTTTCGTGCACGACAACGATAACCCTGTGTCGCGCGGATATGATGGCGTTGGCGGATTCACCTTTGACGGCATAGGGAAATTGCTTGGACCGCAGACTGAAGGAAAGACACTCCTCTTCTGCCAGGAGTTTGGAACAGTGCCGGGTGTGTTCATTCTCAAAGCGATGGTCGAAGAAAACGCCATGTACCACCACAGTCCATCGCCTGTGAGCCGATTACTGTATGCACAAAAACTTCGGGATCTGTTTTATCTGCATCAGAGCAGCTCATGGAAAAGCGAGGTCCTTCGTCGCGGTGCTGACGTCTACGATCGGCTTCATGCGTATTTGTCGGCAGCGTAGGCTCTGCTCGCGAAACCCGTCAGTTGAAGTTGTCTGGATTCAATTCGAGATATCGAGGCGAGAAGACACTTTTGCGCCCTCGATATTTCTTCAAGATTAATTTGGAAACGCCTTGCCACAATTTTACGCTATGTGTTGCTTTAGTGCGCACTCTCAACCCACTAGCGCCTTCACACCGTTCGAAACGGCGGTACTCCGCGACGAAGACAGCGCTCTTGGGTTTCAGGCCTATAACAGCATCTCGACGTTCTTAGTGATGATGGTTGTGGCGCTGTTGAGGTCTCGGTCCACGTGTAAACCTCACTTTCACCGAGACTCTCCTTGATCTTGCCACAGCTGGAGCACGTCTTGGAGATGTCTTCCTCCTTGCTTGGGTATGAGCAAATGCCCAAGTGGAGACTTGGTTCAAGGCGTAGTGGGGGTAATCTCAACCTAGCCCATTGTAATCAGCCTCCCAGTTGGCATCACTGTTAGCCGGTGACTACGCTACTAGCTAAAGTTGAAGTGGCACCAGACCAGTCACTTCAACTTTGAGTTTCACTCGACTGACATGTCACTTTCGTGCTTGCGTGGTCCACATAGAAACAAAACACCTTTGGATTGGTAGAAAATGAATTTTATTGAATGACTGGCTGTTGAGGGCGGTTCGGAGGGCCGCCAAACGACCAGCTCCCATTCGTTTATTCGCCATCTTCGATCACCATGCCCACCAAGAAGGTCAAGCGCACCACCACCACCACGAAGGTCACCTCGACCAAGACGGTCAAGGCCTCTTCGGCTGCCTCGAAGAAAAACCCCCTCTTCGTGTCCACGCCCAAGAACTTCCGCAAGGGCGGTGACATTCAGGTATTTTGAAGCGCCGTCTTCCTCAAGAGAGTTCCATTCCATCGCTTCGCCTTTTCGGCAGCGATTCCACGCCCCTCGGTGAGGGCCAGACTGAGCGAGTCACCGTTCAAGGTTGATCTTCTCCCTCCGGTTTTGGCTCTTACTAGAGAACAGTGTAGCGGGTCCCCCACGACCGCAATGACACAAACTTGTGGTGGCAATTTCACTCGCTCGCGATGATTTGCGCCTCAAGGGTAAAGAACCTCGCTTTTGCCGTGTTGTCATGCAGCAGCTCACTTGTTTTCTGGCGTGGTGGAGCTCTCCCCACCCAGTCTACATGGCCACGACACGGAATACTGACCTTTTATCGTGCACTGCTCTAATGTTTAACTCTACAGCCCAAGCGTGACCTGTCCCGCTTCGTGCGCTGGCCGCGTTACGTGCGTCTGCAGCGTCAGCGCAAGATCCTCTACCAGCGCCTCAAGGTGCCGCCGTCGATCAACCAGTTTTCCAACACCCTGGAGAAGAACGTGGCCACGGACCTGTTCAAGCTGCTGCTGAAGTACCAGCCGGAGACCAAGGCCGCCAAGACCCTGCGTCTGCGCAACATCGCCGCCGGCAAGGAGGAGGCCTCGGCCCCGCCCGCCGTCGTGAAGTTCGGTCTCAACCACGTGACCTCGCTGATCGAGAACAAGAAGGCCAAGCTCGTGGTCATTGCCCACGACGTGGACCCCATTGAGCTCGTGGTGTTCCTGCCCGCCCTGTGCCGTCAATTCGACATCCCGTACTGCATCGTCAAGGGCAAGGCTCGTCTGGGCCAGCTCGTGCACCAGAAGAACGCCGCCGTCGTGGCGCTCACCCACGTGAACAAGGAGGACAAGGCCAAGTTCGACTCGCTCTCGGAGGCCTTCAAGGCCAAGTTCAACGATGACAACACCATTCGTCGCAAGTGGGGCGGTGGCATCATGGGCCTGAAGACCCAGAAGAAGCTGGAGCTGCGCGAGAAGGCGATCGCTGCCGAGGCTGCCAAGAAGGCCCAGTACTAAGTGTGTACCGGTTCAGAGCGGAGTGCGGCGTGGTGCGTCGCCCCCGTTTTAGGTGCTCTCGACAGGATGGGAGACCTTCCTGGCAAGTGTAATGGCTGAATAACATTCAAACATCCAAACTCTCCTCCACGTTTGCTTTATCTTAATAAACCAGACATACTATTGTGAAAACCGACAAAGATGTCAAGTCTAGTTAAGCTGATAAGGAGTGGTAGAAAACATATAAAAAGGGGTACGGAAAATACTAAATCGTAGGATTGGCGATAGAACGTTCATATGCAAATCTCGGCCAAATGCCAATGAATGCTCTGCTCCCTGGGCTTATTAAAATAGCCGCAGAGGTGCAGCAGCCTGACCTACGAGTACAAGCAGCTACTACTTGTGCATAAGTAGCTCCGCGCATAATATAGGGGGAGATAAGTATTATATGCGGCATTAGGATTTCATATATGCTACAGCTTCGAGTTCGCAGCCCACGTTGATCTGGGACGCCGTTTATATATACAAGCTGCCCTCAGAATGCCCAGCTGATACCAGGCATTCGGAGCCATTTGCTTATAAATTGACGGCAATCCGCGATATATGAACAGGGATGGGAAACGCCAAATCGGAGTGGCATCCTATTTATATATATCAAAACAAGGGTTCATCTGCTTAATAAGCACTTAAAGCGATCGATTTGCAAAAAAATAGGACATAATCGTCGGTTTTCACAATACTACTGCGAAGTACGTAGTAATGGGCTGCTATTATACATGCAATGAGTTGATGTTCATGCGCAGGATTCCTAAGTCAGGGATCCCTGGCCCGCCTTCGACAAGGTGAATCCTTTCGTGGGGTTCGCTTTACATAGCATTCACACACTGGTTCCTAACGCCGTCGTATGACTTGCGCTTTGTAAAGGTTCAGCTGCAATGATATCAGTTATCTGTTCGAAACTGCTCCGCTCCATTTTCGTCCGACCTTCATCGTTTCAGTGCGGAAAAGTGCAAGCCGAGTCCCGATCAGCTCGCCGCCCGTACGCGCCGACATGGGTGCGTCTTGCCGTCTCTCACGACTCTAATACTACCTCCTACTAACTCGCCTTCCTGCCTATGTGACTCTCACCTCCTTAACTGCGCTTCGGTAACAACAGAGGACTCGGGGGATCTCAAGGTGGAAACGCTGCCGGATGTTGCAACAAACAGCAGGCGCGAGAGCAGCCCCAGCAGCACCACAGCAGCATCCAAGGCTTCCCCCACACGGGGCAATAGCAGCCCCACTGCTCGGAGCGATGACAGTTCGGTGGCGTCCCCCCACCCGGCGCAGACGGAGGGGACCTATTCCACGGACCTCTTCCGAGCTTTTCCTAAAGTTTGCCAGAAGGCTAAGAGCGGCGTGCAGCTGTGCCAAGCAGTGTCAGCGTTTGTGACGGAACGCTCGACCTTGGAGAGCAATTACGCTCTATCGCTGCTGAAATTGGCCCAGTATGATGCAGTTAAGCTGACATTATTTCGGGCTTTGAGGATTTTGCTGACGTTGGTTGCAATTCTGTAGGAGCGCAAAGGCCGAAGACTGGTCCGAGCAGCTTACGGAGTGCTGGGCTACATTCCAGGAGGCAATTGACCACCTGGCTCAAGAGCGGTTGGCATTTGCGTCGACGATGCAGACTGCTGTTGTCCCGGGTGCAAAGGCTTATGCGGCCCAGCAGGAGACGCAGGTGCAACGACTGATTACAGGTTCGTGGGATGCCTATTTGTTTTTTTTACTTGTTACGCAAGTACTTTGGGCGTTCTAAGGTCTTTAACATAGTTGATTGTTGTGCTTTGTTGCTGCAGAGGGCACCAAGGTGCGCTGGGCGCAACAGCAAATGACTTCGTCGATGGACAAGGCACGAGAAAAGTACGAGCGCAAGTGTCAAGAGGCTATTGAGATCACCGCGGCAATGAGAAAGAGTGATAACAGCACAGCGACAGATGCGAACTCGTCGTCATCCGACTCGTCTTCCGATGACGTTTCATCGTCCAAGGAATTGACTGACAAACTAGCAGCAGGTGCTGGGCAACTGCTGACAAAGATGTGGGATACAACGTCCGCGTTTGGGCGTAATCCGCTGGAGCGGCAACGATCTAAACTATACAGTTGCCTCGAGGAGGTCATTGCCGCAGAGAAGCACTATGTCCAAACCGTGGAGTACACCAATGCGCAACGTTTAATTTTTGAGCGAGAGATTAAAGAAAACTTGCACGCGTTCCAGCTCACGGAAGAGCAGAGACTAGAATACCTTCGAGATGTCTTGGTGCGCATGCAAAAAGCGTTCGTCGCAATGTTTTCGAGATCTCAACAATTCGTTGAACGGATGAAAGTGAGCGTGAACAAAGTTGACGAGCTAGGTAAGGTATCATGTTATCGATTGGGTGTCTGTTGTTAGTGTAAAGCTGACGGTTGTTTTTTTGTAGTGGATATTGAGAAAGGTTTTCAGAGTCTTGGAAGTCAAGAGGAAGTGGATGTGGACCGAGCAGACTTGTCAATCAATCCATTCTATCTTCGTATGACGCATATTCAAGCGATGTCGGATAATGGCCAGCGAATGATCGGAGTGATCAACTCTGTCGTGACGGAGTTTATATCGAGTGAGGCCCGCTTTTCGCAAGCTCTACGGAAGCTGCTTCGGACGCACGAAAGCGGTGGCCTTACCCCTCCGTCAGATCTCTTCGGTACGTCTTCATCCAATGCGAATCTTAATTTCCTGACCGACGAAGGGGCAACGATGGCGAACGGTTGGTTGACAGCGAAAGACCAAGTAAAACTTCTATTAGAAGTTCATCAGGTACGCCACCATGCATATTCCGCATACGTTAGTGCTTTCTTGGTTAATATGCTATGCGTTTGCTTTTATACAGGAATTTCAATCATTACTCGCTGAGCCTGTTTCTCTTAGCCTTGCCACCATGAAGACCGAATACGAAAGTGTCCGAGTCTCGACGCAGGAAAACTTTTTGAAGGCACATTCCACGTTATGTAACGAATCAGCTGCACACCAGAAGCTTCAGCATAAACTGTATACGAAGTCCCGTGACTTTGCAGTGACGTTCTCGTACATGCCAGGATCAACGCCTGTTGCCACTAATTCCTACGGAATCGAGGTTGCACAGGCGCTCAAAGTTCTGAGTGCAAATTTGCGGTTATTCAACGAGAGGGAGCGGCGATCGGAAGCCAAACTTCGACAGCTTGCGGAAGAAATACGTCTGCTGCAAGTACAAGTATCCGAAAGCAGCAAGTCCCTGAGACAGACATACCAGATCTACGTTCAGGTGTGTCTTTGCTGAATATGGAATACTTGTGACGACTACTTACATCGTAATCGCAACATTACAGGAAATCGAGGTTTTCATTTCGACTTACATGAAAAACGAGAAGTACCGACTTCAGGTTGGCAAGAATTCTCTTCAATCGCTGGCGAAAGCAGTTGAACATATGCTGCACGGTGGAACGTCGGTTGGAAACAAGGCTTTGGCTGAGTTCGAGAAAATCGATCCAAACGGAGATATTGCAGAATTCATTCGGATTAACAGACAACCATACGAACGCAGCAAGCGTATCGTACCTGCTTACCACGGCAACGACAGCTTGAAAGAAGTGATGCGCGAATATCTCTCATCGCTTGGAACGCCTTCGGAATATTCGGACAAGAACCCCCGAAGTCCTTCAAGCGGCAGCTATTCGTCTGGGTCGATTTCAAACGGGGAGTTCGTAACTTCTCCTGAAAAATCCCCGCGCTCGACTCGGAATTCAAGTGTTGTATCGGCAAAGGATGACCCGGCAGCACCAGCAAACAGCAGTATCGCCGAAGACGAGAGTCATCCAAACGAGGACGAAAGTGCAGGCTTGGGAATTGAGCAAGACGAGGAATTCGTTGAAGCTCAGCCACTCGGAGTATCCGACTTCCAGAAGAAGTTTAAGGTAACGAACCACAAGCGGGTCAAATCTATCGGTAGCGACCACAAGTACTAACTGCTGTGTTGCTCCTTTGATATGTTGTGATGAAATAGCTGGATTCGCCGGAGCAGGTCGTGGAAAGCTTCTCATGCGCGCTATATCTCACCAATTTCCCGTTTCATGGACGGCTTTACCTGACTAGAGACCGAATGTGTTTTTCGGGATGGAGAGACACGATATTCGTAAGTTGTACCGTGGTATTGGCTTATGTCAACCTCCTAACTAATACATGAAACGGCGTAACGTCGTGCAGGTGGCATCATTTTCTGAGATCTCGCTCATGGAAAAGAAAAATACAGCGCTGATTGTTCCCAACGCTATTGAGGTAAGCATTATTTCGATTTTACTCTTCCCTGCATCGCGTCCTACTTTATTTACTGATTGCGTGGCATTGGACCGTAGTTTACTGTGAAAGGGGAAAAGGTATTCTTTACTTCGTTTGTGTTTCGGTAAGCACCACTTGCCGCACTACATTTTCGTGCTAGTTTTGTTACCCCAAACTCACCCCGTGCAATGTACAGCGATGAATGCTTTCAAAGTATCCAGCAATTACGGTCCATAAAGAAAGAGACGGAGGCGTTGATGTCAGATCCAACCAAACAGCCCGAGGATGCTGTGGATAGTAATCCTACAGACGGAGGTTCGAGACGACGAAGGAGTTCGGACGAGCTGACCGCCGTTGCTCCTAGTCCTAAATTGGCTCCAGTCGACGCAATACCTGTTGAGGACAGTCGTCCTCCTAGTTCTCTTTCGTCGGCAGCATCACTCCCCGCGATTCCACAGACAGACGATTTACTGAGTGAGTTCGACTTGATGTTGGACGAAGAAGTCGCTTTCAGGTATGGAAGCCCTACACACTAACTTGCTTTCGAATTTTCTCAATGGCTGTACTAACTTGTGTTACGTTCTGTAGCGTCGATATTGCTTTCTCAAAATTATGGGTTGAGTCGGACGCATTCTCTCGCAGAATTCTTAGTGCTTCTGGCTCAACGAACATATCGATGCCTCCATGGGAAAAGAAATCCGTTTCATACACAGCGGTGAGCAAACCAGACACGTTTGATGGCTCTCGGCTGGTCTCGTACACCCACAACAAGAAGTACATGGTGGGTCCCAGCGTTATTCCGACGGCTCAAACCCAACGTTACGCGTACACTCCTGGCAGTCGCCTCATCGTGAGCACTACAACCTGCGTGTCGGATGTACCATATTGCGACTACTTTCGTGTAGAACATCGATGGGTCTTCAGTGCTACGAGAAAACAAGGCATTTGCTTGGCGCAGGTGGGTCTTCGCATTCAATGGTCGAAGAGCACGTGGCTAAAAAAGCAGGTACGAGCGTTGAATTATCTCTGCAGAAACATATTGTCGTTGGCTTGTGGTGAGACTAACTCCCGTCCCCTCTAGATCGAAAGCACAACTGCTTCCGAAGCCAAAGACTCTGTAAAAACATGGTTGAGTGCTGCTACTGAAGCGACAAAGGAACAATCATTGGCTGAATGCGACTCTGGATCTGCTGCTTCTGTAAGTACTTCTTCAACGAAGCAATCCGCAAGACACAAAGAAAAAACGTCGAAGGACTCGCCTCAGCAAGTTACCACCACCGTTTCACCATCGACCACACTGATGCAGTCAGCTACTGTACCAATTAGTAGTGGTCTCCCCACGCAACTCCACCCAACATTCCAGGTCGCAGTAATCATCTGTGCACTGATGTTTATCTACACGATGTATCGGGTCTGCGCTGCGATGGACCAAATGCAAGCTTTGACAAGAGAGTCGCTTATCCAGCAGCGCCGACAGCAAGAACTTTTGAAGGAGCTTTTGGCTAGACTTGGCAAAACGGGAGAGTGATATTGCGTAGCCAAGACAACAAACTTTGCCAAGAACAGTCAATACGCAAAATGATGTTGCAAATGAGAAACTGAACACGACAAATTTCGCGCACTAAGAAGTAGTTTCACTAGTGTATCCTTCTTCCCCCTCATCCTCTTCCTGAAAAGCGTGAAGACATCAAGCGTTTAGAACAGCACTGAGAGCTACTCCATCGTGCTATTGTCGATACTTTTCTTACCTCATCGCTGTATGAATGGAGAGCTGCAAAGCTTAGCATCGGAACTCCAAGTGGCCGGAAATGCTGCTCGTGCACACCCTCAGCAGGGAAAAGCTGAACATCGTCCAGATCATCTAAAGGGAAAAAGGTCGCGGTGTTACTATGACTCTTGATTCCAAAGCAACGCTTGATCTGAGTCTTACCTTCTTGCGTTTGGCCATCCTCCGGCCATCTTCCAGTGCTACAAGTGCCGCGTACACTATTATAGCTACGTCCGCTCGAATCGCCCGTCCGTGCTTGCCTTAAAGCAGCTTGCAACCTTTCGATCTCGTGCTGCATGCTGCTTGCGCGGTTTTTCATTACTGTATTCTCCTGCTTCAAAAGCGCGAACTCTGTAGGGCATAGTGAGCGATTGGGCAACGAACGTATAAACTTCAAAACTCACCAAAGATGTCTTGCCCACATGCGCACCAGGATCTTCCCTTAGAGGTATTAGTCCTGGTAGGACTCTTTCTGCATGTCATGTCGACGTAGGTGTTGAATTCATCTCGGATCCTCGAGAGGAGTCGGCCGTAGTGCTGTTGGATACCAAAACGTGAGCTATACATGTACTACAGTAGTAAGAGCAACGAAAGTATAATACGGAAAGCACACCTCATCCTGCAGCACAATGCTGTCCAACACAGTCTGGCATGCTCGGGTACGTGACAAGGTTTTCTCTGGTAACTGTGGGGTGGGGTGGG
>JAHQIV010001277.1:0-12668 GCA_030463285.1 Phytophthora europaea
TACTCCTTCACGACCACAGGCTGGACGTACACGCGCCTGGGCGAGTAGCAATCACGCCGACAGCGGTCTTCTTCCGCTGCCTGGGCGGCGCCGGCGAGGCAGCACGAGGCGCACGCCGCGCCTGCCAGACAGCTACAGAGTTCGTCGTCAAGCGGAAACGGGAGGCACATCGCTGTGGTGCTCTGTCTTGTCTTCTTGCTCCTGATGCGTTCTTCGCTGTGCAGGGTAGAATCAGTAATGGCCACCCGACGCCGTGGACAACTGCGTTAGCCAAAGTTTAACTTGTGCTGGAAGTGTCCGACAACTTTTTGCTCCTTGTCACAGGGCCGATCT
Source organism: Phytophthora europaea (assembly GCA_030463285.1). Taxonomy (NCBI): domain Eukaryota; phylum Oomycota; class Peronosporomycetes; order Peronosporales; family Peronosporaceae; genus Phytophthora; species Phytophthora europaea. Next base: position 334 of record JAHQIV010001277.1, read on the forward strand.
GTGACGTGTGTGCACTTGGTCTTTGTATGTCACTTCAACGTTCCTGTCTCATTCTAGAAAAAGTAGAGCATCCAAAGGGCAGACTTGAGTTTCGGCCTTGTTCTCGATGGCAGTGGGCATCAACAACCTCTCGGTGATGTTGACCTCCCAGGCGATCTCAACTCATCCCGGCAGAACGAGCGGGATTTCCCTTTTCTGCCGGTGCTGCAGCCGGAGTGAGGAGGCAAGAGAAACTATCAACGGGACTGGCAATACACCGACTACGAAGAAAACACTAATATACGCCACTTCATTGAAGAGCCTTCAAGCCGTGGTCGTTCGTCACAACCGGTGACGGCTTTCTCATCCATCGACACGTACATACACTTTTCGCCACCAAGTGTACCTCTCCCTTTGCACATTTGCAATCTTGTGCAGTCGCGGCTGTGCATGATGTTAAGAAAACCAACCTCGACTGTCATGGGTTAAACCAGGGCCCCCCAACACCTGCTGCTGGCCTGCAATACTGTAACTCTCGTACAGTATTAGTAAAACGCGCTGCATACATGTTCACGATAGGCAAGCAAGTCGCTGTGGCGCCGTCACCTATTCTACCTATCTGCGATAGGGTGTCGCGCTATGTTTCGGCGCATGGTCGCGACTTGGCGCGCCAGTCAACATCGAGCTGACTGGCAGTGGACGCACGCACGCTTGACCGCGACGACAGGTCTAAGGTTGTCGACGGAGGAGCTCCCCGATCCTGACAACACTTGACCGTGAAGAGCGATGCCGTCACACCCAACGGTTTTCCAATCCCCATGCAGTCACTGAGGTCAGGGAATGTTTAGCGGTCGGGATTCGGCGGGTGCTTGGACGACGCCCGATGGTCTCGTCACCTCGTAGCTGTTGGCGGCGGGGTTTTTGTCACCCGGTTCGAGCGGGGCAATTTGCATCTTTGCCCGGCGAACGATGTCCAACGCGAAGGAATCTAGCGTCACAAGCTGCTGAGGCTCCGGCTTGCTGCCCCCCGGTATTAATAAGTCTCGGATCACTCTCGCAGTACCATGCGAGCGGTCACGCTGTGCCAGAGCGGCAGCTTGCCCAGCCCTATTACAACAAGCGACGTGCACGTTGTCGGCACCATCTTGCTCGCCTCGGCCCTCCGCCGCGAGCGTTAGTAAGCCCGTTGCTGCAGCGCGCGCCTCCACGATCGCTTGGCGCTCTGCACCTTCGGGACGCGCGTAGCCATCGCCGCCGCTTGCGCCCCGCTTGCTTCAAGGAGGCAATGCGAGATCGTAGCTCGGTTCCAGCTGCTTTCCGCGACGTCGCGGTGCCGTCAGACGTCCAGAATCTCGTGGTCTCCACACGCACACACGCCTCATCGACAAGAGCCAGGCAGCTTCAACGTATAATTGATGATAACGGGCAGCGGGAACTCGAAATGAGATCAGACAAGCGTGGCGTTGTAGGGGTTTTCCGCAGAGGATCGCTGTCGACGTTGTCAATGACACAACTTGTTATGGTGACGCCATTGGCCTCTTATACCTACATGTATTAATAACAACCGCGCACGCAAATCTCTCTGCACGCAAGTTTTTGCGATGTGCCTGGACGATGTTTCCTGCTTTGCTTGTGGAGCGTCGTGCTCAAACTCCAAACGATTAACCCAGGGGCGATCAAAAACGCCGCTCTCCCCGCAGTCCTCCGCCGCGCGATACATGCAGCACTCTGTCAAGTAGTGTCACCACCGGCGATCTTCACTGAATGAACTGTGCTAAACTACCTTCTCGTACACGTTTAACTCGTGAAAGAGCGGGAATTGGTGGGTGAACAACAGCAACACCAAGTAGATATATTAAGGATAGCTGTCTGCTGTTAGCGGTGTTCATGTTTCTCGCGTTATGGTAAGCATGCGTTTGAATTGTTCTGTGTTATTTGTATTTGTTGCGGTTTAATAGGCTAGCTACTCCCAAAGTCGCGCTGTGCTGCAACTTCGCCTATGGATCGCATACGCTTGGACGTACTGACCCACGGTAGAAGCCTAGCACCCTCAAGAGAGGGTGCACCTAAAGATAAAATATGCATATACATATGCAGTGCTCCCAAGTTGTTATATGACCGCTTGTCGGCTTGCAGCCAGGGCCTGTTGTCTTCGCGCGTGCCACAGTTGACCTCGTTCGCGTATCTGTTCTCGACGGGATTGCAGTCTTCGTGAGAGTGTAGCTTGAGTGTGTCTTGCCCATTGAATTCTCCGTGTTTTGATTCCGGTGTTAACTTCATTTAGAAGTGTACCACGCCCGTCTTGCATTAACGCTTCGTCGTGTCTCGTGCATGTAAATTTCCAATACTCGCGCAATGTAGTCCATGTGCGAAGAAAAACCGCTTCGTGTAGACGTGTTGCTGCTTTAGACGTATATTAGGTAGCTTTGGCCCACGTCTCGCTGCGTAAAGTCATTGTTGGGAATCGACGCCACCCCCTTGGCGCATCATACACCCTAAGTTCCAATAGGTCGAGTTGGTGGCGGACCCGTGGCCACCACAGTTGTGCTGTAGAGCTACTCGAATCGATCTCACCCCATTCAAAAACTGGATGACGAAGATTGACAACTTCAGGTTCGATAAGGGCCCATTCTGGCAGTAGCCATTCATCCGAGAAACTCAGTTGTAGCGCTTGGGCCCACAACGGAATGGAGAGCCTAGCCAATTCGGGTGCTTGTGATCTCCTTGCTAAAACGCCAATGATGATAGCTTTGAGGTTGCGATGAAATACGCTCTTCTGTGGCAGGTGCTCGGAGGCTGTAGTATAAAATATCCTGCACGCATACATAGCTCACCTGCAGGTATTTTTACGACCCAAGTGCACCCCATCACTTCCATCAACATGTGGCCCTCTCCGCCCTGGTATGTCGCGACCCAATAGACGGGAGGATCAATTGAAAGCTGACTTTCGTACAGGGTTTTGAAAATTTCCCACCATGCTTCACTATGGGGTTGGTATACATCGTCGATCCACCATGCTGAAACCTCATCAACAGGCATCAGCTCCGTTGGGCCAGGAAATGCGTCGTACGGAATGCGCTGCTGAAATGTAACGGCGGACAAGCCAGGGGTCCGCTGAGCTAGCTTTGCCTGAAAGAGGCCAAGCTGGCCATGATATCGTTGGACCACATCCAGCTAAGACATGGGCAGTAGACATCCTGCAGGGTTAGTATTGCGGTACTCGTTCTGGATTACCTCTGCGAATCGTTCATCGTGAATCAGTTGACTTGGATCTCCCAGCCATTGCGCGTGTACCCACATTTCGTCGGTGACTTGTACCATCGGGCGCCACTTCAGAGCCGCCAGGTGCCCACGACGCTCGTTGGGAACATCCTGTGGCCTTTGCAATATGGTGACCTATTGCTGGTAGGAAAATCTGTTGATCAGGATGCCAAAATGTTGTGTCAAGCTCATAATGTAGCGTGCCAAGCAGTGTTTGAAGCTGTACGGAGTCAACGCACTCGTGTTGATCAAGTCCGAATCTGTGGTCCTGGGTGTCACGAATTTCCACCGCATCATGAGAGATGTCCACTTCAGCACATATACCACAAGCAGCAGACCACCTCGCATCGAATCTGCGCTTAACAGCGTTTGTATGTAGCACGTTCCTCCGCGCCCTCCAAAAGAAACGACGTAGTGGTTCTGTCCATTTACTGCGATAAATCATACTCAGTTCGTCTCTCGCAAGTGTATTCCTGCTTTCACCCATTTGTTGCAACTTGGTTCACCATTGCCTACGTTGATCATTTGTCACACGGGTCTGTAGATACTGTAAGGTGTTCCCAACAACTAGTGCTCCGGTCTCGTCAATAATCATGTATGTGTCATACGCTAGCCAATCTGAATACGATGCCATCATATTCTGATGATGACTCGCTGTTGCTGCCGCGTCGACAGCCGCAAGCGCTCGGCGACGCTGCCCGAGCTCCAAGTCTGTCGTAAATTCATGTTCTTTGTGTGAGGCGACCCAGGACACGTTCATGGTACCGGTTGCACGCATTGCGCGACTTTTCCACTAGCGTGTGCTCTTGCTTTCTGGAATACTGAAGTTGCACTTTTGTTGTCACAATTTGTTCACCACTGTTTCCAAATAAGATAAGCCCTGCTAGGAGGGCATGGATTTCACAGCGAGTCGAGGTTATATCTGTCGGGTGAATTCGTAGCTGCCCGGTAATCATGTGTCCTGCTGGGGTCTGGAATGCCCACCCTCCCTGAGATTGCGGTGTGTTTGCGTGGACCACGCTTCCAATCCCGGCTTACACATTAACGGCGCTGTTGCCTGATTGCCATGCATATTGGACACTAGAATCGCGCAAATTTTGAACAGGATCATCGGAGAGGGCAAGAGAATCACCGCAGGCTGTGACGCAATTGGAGTGATGCCAAAATCCACATGACACACACCACCGTTCACCCTGGTATCGACCACATTCCGTGCATGCTGTGGCTTGCTCTAGCGGTCGACCAACCAATAGTGTCGTATCGTATCTGAGGCGGCTGCGAGCCGCAGCTTCGAGTAGTAGCTGTCGATCATTTACACCACAGACTTCTCCTACTTGTGTTGTTGTCCATAGTATTATTCTGTCACTACCGTACCGGCTGCGCGGCAGGTATGTCGGCGTAACAGGCATGCAAACAGCCTCAAATTCATCGCAAAGCTGGTTGTACGTGCGCTTATACCAGATGTCACTGCCACGTGGACGTTCATACCACCATTGCACCGGCATAAGCGTGTCTAATTCGTGGCGTGTCAGATCGCTAATATCGCGATACCCCCGTTCATGGTGTAGTATACGTGGTGTGTTCCCGGACATATCCATCTTTACTGCCACGATTCCATTCACCGACACCAATCCTAGTTTGATACGGAATGACACCAGGTGCCACTCGCTCATACCCAACTGGGTCATGCAGCGTACTCGTGCCGTGTTCCACCAACTGATTTTTCCACAACTCATAAAGCTCATCTACTTTGGCACGCTTAGCACCACACCAGCGACCTTTTCTTTGGAGTTGTTGTCGTGTAAGGACAAATTTTCCCGAGTCCGTACAGATGTCGCCCACATAGCGCAGTTTGTAGCTCGAGTTCCAGTTGACTGCAACTAAGACTTTTTGTAGCGACAGAGGGGTAAATGCGAGTAATGGGGGATCGTTCGAGCGACTTGACACAGCTGCTGACGGCTGAGTCCATTTTACTGCACATCGGAGTGGTGGGTCCAGTTTTGATGCAAACCGAATAAGTTGGGCTTCCCATGTTCGAATTTGAACTGGGGGTAAGATTGGAGTGCTAAGCGGGTTTACTGTCAGACCAGCATTAACCTGGTATGCTTCAATTCTCCCTACTAGTACGTGATACACGGGCAACGCAGGTGTATTCAAGATACGTAGAGCTTCTTGCCATCGATGAATATTGGCGTCCAGTTCACAGCTGTCCAGGCCTAGCCCATTGGCTTTGTCGTAATACACATCTCGAGGTGTTGAGAATGGAAGTCGGAGAATAGTTCTGGCAGCTTGCCTGATATAGGAGTCGACGAACCCTGCCATCGATATGGCACCTCCTAACACCATGCGATATCGCATTCTAGGGATCCACACACTATTGACGATATAACGAAATTGCTCTAGCGATAACTGCAACCTCTGTATCCGTGCGGCTTCTTCGGTAATGCGCACCCACGTAGGCGAAATCGTTGCTTCCCACTGGTTACCGCCGCCTTGATAGATGCCGAGATGTTTAAACCCGTCTTCTGGTGCAACAATACCGGTAGGAACCGGCTTGGGCTCCCCACGACCATCGTTTAGTTGAATTGCCTCAAAACGCTGACCCGTGGTGCCTAGGTACATCATGAATGATTTTGCAGCACCAAAAACACCACCTCTGCCGGTTTTCCCGTGAACACATTTGTCACTTCGCTCCTCGCTATAACACTACGATATGATGTTGTTACATCTAGTTGATCATCGACAAACAGGGTGCTGCTAATATCGATACCGTGGCCCTCTTGGTGGTGCTGAATTTTAACGGGATCGGGGCATTTAGCTAGCTGTTCCTGCAAGCAGTCCATATAACAGGCTATGCGTAGTATGGAGAGTATAGATCCCTGCCCAATACCAAATTCCCTACACCCTGTCGGGATCCACCCGAGCGCTGTTCGCACATCGACTTCTCCTGGGCCAAGTAGATCAATCATTAATTTCCGAGGAGTATGCATCTCTTCAGTGTACACATAATTTGTCCAAGTGTGTTCTTCTTGCTGCCAAAGCTCTGCAAATCGCCCACCTGATTCAATATCGGGCAATATCCATCACGTGCGAACGTCGGTAACTGCATTGCATCGTCTGGAGAAAAGGTGTCAAGATACCTAGGCGTCTCAGTTTCTTCATCTTGGGAAATCCAGTTGTCTAACAGTTTTGTTAATTCATCCTGCACATCGTTCCGACACTCAGTGTAGCGTGCGCCATCAGCATCGGAGATCATTGCGCTTGTTATTGTTACGGGTGGCGAACTTTTTCCCAAAGTACTGCCTAGAAATCTTTTGAGTGCCCCTTCAGAGAACCAATGCTGTTGCAATTCGCGTGATTGACGGCGCTGTTGTGTTTCCCTCCAGTTCCGACGTGTACGCATGATCGATTTCCACTGTTCACATACCGAAGTAACCCAATCGACCCAATCCTCAGTAAATGGGGCGATTGGTTTGCAGGCTAGTAGCTGCAACAACCGTCCTGTACCTTCACCGTGAGCACATCCGGGAACAAGTTTCGCTGGTTGAAGCACCCACTTGGGCCACAGAATGTTATCCATTGCAGCACATAATTCGGTTGCACTGGTACCCGCTAGGGAGGTTAGATATTTCACCTGTCGGAGCTGAGCCGTGCACCGATTGCTACGGTTGATGCATACCCAACGGGCAAGATGTCTACGTGACTGGTTTGTTTCTCCCCATAGCACCTTAGCACTCTCGACAAGACAGTCATTCATATTTTCAATGGCACGTTCTAGCCATGCCTGGATCTCATCATTCGTGCTGCTCTCCACATCAATATCCTCGATTAGGTTTACCCTGCCCTCGCTCAAAAGCTTGCGTGTATTATCCGTGAACTCATCCATGTCGGCACTCGTTTTATGTCTTGTATTCACCGGGTAATACCGTGAATTGTTGCTGCAGTATTAGTCCCACGTTCACACCGAAGAACTGCGAATGGCGTTCCAATATGATCACTGGAAAGTATACCCCGGAGCCAAATGCCACTACACGCAACAACTGATTCATGTTCCCCAGAGATGTATATGTCATCAAGTGCCGATTGAACATTACCTCTCGAATAGGTATACGGTTGAGTGGACGGGTGTCGTGATTTGAATGATGAGATTAACCCGTTCGAACTAGCCCACTCTGCAGATCGCTGGCTCGAACGGGTTAATCTCATCATTCAAACTTTAGCCTCAGTTGACCGCTCTCCTGCGCCTGATCGACCGAGACCGTCGTCAGGGTAGGTGTCGAAGTCACCTGCCACACACACGATAGCCATTTCATCGCGTCCTGCAGCAATTTGATGCTGAATCCACTCCCATTCCGCGATCGTATCCTCTTGGTGTCGCTCTGGTGTGTGGTGGACGTACGTACCCACGATCCACAACGTTCTTGCCGTCCCGAGTCGTATTTTTACCCGCATGGATCTCTTACTCGGGGAGTAGATAATGCTGTCTTTGACAATGCGGTTCTCCCACCTTCCACGGTTAAAGACCATTGCTATATACTGAGAGCCGATTAGCAACAGACTTGTGTGGCCGCGGCCACACTTGTTCTACTCTCTGACCGCTGAGACCCGGATCATTTACAATAGTTATGTCTTGATCATGGGCTATAATCCAGTTCGCCAGCTCGTCATTCAGCTTACGCCGTAGGTTTCGATTTATGTTAGTTGTGCTGATTCGTATGGCTACCTCATCCTTGCTGAAGCTGCTGCCATCGTCACCAATGTAATCGCCGGAGTAATGTTCCCGTTGCAAAATGCTATGAAGAACTGTGCTGCGTAAGGTATTATCCGGGGTTTGCAGACGACAACGGACCGGGCGCCATTTCCGATGATGGCGACCTCCTCGTTGGTGACGCGGTGTGGAATTACTTCCTACTGCTCGTTGGTCTTCGGCAACTGACGTATCGGTGTCACTTAACTATCACCGGCACTGCTTGATCACGTTCATTATCACTTCGCGCTGACCCTACCACCGCAGTCTCCATCTGGCCTCGTGGTGGTTGTACGGGGTGCACTGGCATAGCGCCCACCAGCTGGATCGTTATTATGAAAACAATTAAAAGTACCCCCCCCCATTTGAACCCAGTATGATTTCGATAGGAGACCAAACCTACTGGTGGTCTTGGCCTCCTCCTCCAAAATGCTGCATCTGACCACTGAGCGTTTGCAAGAGTCGGTCGAATCTGTCCTTGAAACCTGTCACTGCTGCTGCTTTTACATCAACGGATAAATTTGCGAGTGCATCATCTGTTCGTTGTTGCTACCGATCCAGGTCCTCAAATCGGCGCTCAAAGTGTTCCATTTGTGCACTAATCATTTGATTTAGTTTCTCGTCGATGCGGTGATCACTAATGCTGAGCATGCGTGACGATGAAATATCATCTCTCTGCAAATCATATTTGCTTCGAACTTCACGGAGATCATGATTCTGGTGCGGTGGACCTGCCTCCGTAAGTCTGGGGCAGTCATTCCTGCTGTGGCCAAAGTCACCACACTCACGACACGCGCGCTTTGGTGGAGTTGTTTCCCACCCCCGGAGGTACAACGATATTGTCTTCTACTTAAACCGTTTACCCCGTCGGATCCATACTGCTGCAGAATGTCGTCCATTTGCTCATGGGATGAACATTTTCCGATGGCAAACTACGGCTGACTTCCCCGGATTTCTATCTGCACTTTTCCTAAGGAGTACTCCTCAAAGATGCGCTCTAGAACGTGTGGCTTCATTTCAATACGCAGACCGAAAATACCAATCCCGAATTCTTTGCCTTCAGCTTCACGGTCACTAGGGCGGAACATCACTTTGAGCGACGAATCCCATCCGACTGCGGGACTGGCTTTAGAATCGTAGTGCTCGTCGGTTCTCTGTGGCGAAACGTATCTGTTTCGTGCGAGTCGAGGTAGGCCTGGTACACTCGGTTTGCTTCATCTTCAGACGGAAAGAATAAGCGAAACGAATACGCGATGTCGGGGCTCGTATAGGCTGCAACCTGGAGACAGTCGCACGCACCGCGTCTACTCTCCTGTCGAATATTGCGGCGATCGAAGTACGTGCCATGCGATACAATCAACGCATCGGTCACTCCCCAGCTTCGAAGTACTCTAAGCAACTGTAAATACGAAACTCTGTTGCTGTTGACGTACTCCAGTTCATTGAGAGTTAAGTTGGTATTTTTCCGACCTGTGAACACTGGCTGTACCCAAATATTGACCCCCTTGATCGACAGATATCCTGGCTTCAGCAAGCTCCACAGGGCTCGATCAAGTTGAACAGGGTGTCCGGGCAAGTAGGACGTGGTCTTCTTGCTTTTCGCGCCATAGTTTCTTGTGTTTGTTTCTAGTTGTAGTTTGTTGTCATCGAAAAATACCCCGCTAGCTCTGCAAGCCTTTAGTATGTCCCTACGAAGGTGAGCGTAGTCAGCGTGCATTTTTCCACTTCCACCGAAGATTCTGACATCGAGAAGATAACCACCGTGGTCATCTTCTTAAACTCAGCTTCCAGGACTTCCCATTCTGGTTCCGACAGAGCTCCAATTAGGTTCTCTTTGTCATACTCGATGTCACTGGCCGTCAGGTCCGTCTGTGTACGTGGTCGTTTTCCGTTGCCTCCGGGGCTTGCTTCCATCACCGACCTCACAGGTTGGTGGTCATCATCCATCGTAACATCATAGCCATGCTTCTCCAACGAGAGTCTGCGCTTGCCATTCTCAAGCAATATTTTTCCTTTAGGGTTGCACTATACAATCTTCAAGATGAAGCGCCCTTTCAGCCGGCTTCCAGCCAACCGCCTCTGCTGTTGCCCCCCCCCCCCCCCCCCTCGCGCTGCGTCGATCTAATTCGGGAGTCCTGAATTGTTCTGTGTTAGGTCTGTACGACGAGGTCGTTGGGTCATGCCTCGAGGTCCTGCGTGTATTAGTCAAAATACGCGGCTGACTTGTCGTGGATCGGAGAAATCACAACCGCGAATGGTGTGATATCAGGAATGTTGGCACGGTTGGGAGGATCTTGAGTCGTGGAGTTCGTCGCACTTGTGTTATTGCAGCAGCTACAGCCCCAGTTGCCGCTACTGTTGCAGCACTCGCAGCAATCCCCCGCGCACTCGCAGCAGTCTCCACAACACTTCAGAGTCAGGCAACTAGGTGAATCGCAGCAGCTACTGTCGAAGCAGTCGCAGTCACAGCAGTCGCAAGCACAGTCACAGTCGCACATATCTTGTCTCCTGTTGGTTTGTAGGCTTGTTGAGATTTGAAATGCCGCCACTAAGGAATCGCTCAAGGTCTGCACACGATGGATTTCCAGGGCGTGGATTTTACCGCCTGTGGAAACTGCTGGGCCGCTGTACTTAAGTCGGGTACAAATGCTGGCTGCTCTATCCCATTAACTCGAGCCACTTTCCACTGCCGCTTACCTCCTTTAAACCTGTCTGCCACATTGTGTTGGCAAGTACCAGCCTTTCACAGGTTGCTTGTGCGCCAAAACGGAGCAACACCATCGGCATCCATGTGTTGTTCTGCCGCGGTAAGGAGTGACTCGCAATTGTTTTTCGCCAACATCCGACTCGGAAATGTGCGCCGCTATCTAGTGCTACGCGCCATCGTATTCAATCGATCCTCCAACTCACAGCCCCCCCCCCCCCCCTACAATAATGTGTGACGACTGCAACTTCGTGTTCTGCGAGTGTGGCTCTTGTTGCTGTGGCTGCAATTGCAACTGTACGAGCTGCGACTGGCTGATCGTGTGCTGCCATTGTTGTGACTGCTGTTTGGACGACAGAGGTTGCTGCCGCAGCACTTTTGAGTGCTGCTACCAACTCCGCGTCTCCAGCGGCTCGAGGATCTCCAAGCTACGTAACCACTTCAGAGAACCATCCAGTTGCCGTCTTACTGTTTCCGCCGAAACCGCGGTCGTAAAATCATGGCTGGACACTCGTACTCCTGTTGGAAGGCACCCGTACACGGCGCAAAACGCAGCCCGAAATGTTGTCGAGTATCTTGGATTAAGTAACCCTTTACAGAGTCGGTCTACTGTATATCCTGCTTCCAAACAGCAACTCCGCATTAGGTTGGCTCCGCTCTCATATCTCAGCAACGAGGTCAACGTGGCATGGAGGACGAGAACGTTACGACCATCGAGTTAACCCAACGAGCAGAGCTGTGGCGCTAAAAGGAGCCATTTCTCATTTGTGCAAGAGCGCAGCACTAGCCGGTGCCTACTCGTAATGTGTGACTGCAAGTGTAAGTTCGATTGTAGCGGATGCGACTGCGATTGCTGCGACTGCGGCTGCTGCGATGGCGACTCGAGCTGCTGCGAGTGGATCGGTGCCTTGTCGAGCTGCTGCCGCTGCACCTGCGGCTGTGAGTGCAACGACTGCTGCTGCAATGATACTGGTACCGACTCGAGTGAGTCTGCCTCGTGGGCGATCCGGAGAGCGTCCAGCACGAGCTTTCCCGACATCGCTCCGTTCCCGATCATGCTCTCGCCTTCAAACAAGCGCGCGCCAAAGCGGCTGTACCCCATTTCGACTAAGTGATATTACCCCGCTGCGTCGGAACCCAACTGCGACCAAACAGTACATAGTTCACACGAATCTTGCTCGCCACAGTACTCAAGGCCTGCGGTAGGCAAGATCTTGCTGAACGTCGGTGGGTAGTATTTTGCAGACTGAACATACATGTATATCGGGTACATGTCTCACGTTTTATAAAGGCTGCCTTATCATACTTTTACTAACCAACGCCAATCCTGATCCGATCATCTTCAGCAGGGATCTATTAATGGAAGGCAAAAATTAAAACTTAGCCGGTCGCAATTTCCTGGACAGATACGACATACTACTTACAGGTGTGCACACGTCACAGAGCCTTGCATAAAGGTCTCCGTTGGACAGCGGAAAATCCAAGCGCAGCAGCTGGGCCACCTTCTCGCCATTCCCCGCTCTGCCACAACGCACCGAGCCCCACCAGCGCCCAACCACCCACCCGCAGTCATGTGCATCCCTATCTGCATCCCGTGCGATGACGACTTCGCCTGCTGCCTGTGCGGCTCGCTCACCGCGCTCT
>JAHQIV010001278.1:0-12288 GCA_030463285.1 Phytophthora europaea
AAGAAAATTCCGACGTGTTTTACGTAACCAGGATGACTTTTTTGGCCAGAGCCAAGAATAAACGGGATACCGCGTACGTCTAGTTTTGTCATTTCAGGTCGGAACTGCACAAATGAATAATCCAATCGGAAAAAAGTGTAACCTGACTTTTTTGGTAACATTTGTAGTATAGTATAGTAATAGTAATACTACTAATATTAATATGAAGTAGTACAGCATAGTAGTACTAATAATACTAATAGTAATCTGGAAAGCGGATATCCGAGGCTACCTCAGATACTCCCGCCACCGCAGACACGGTGGCGAACGGTTCTGAAGACGTCTGCATGGCTGAGATCGACGAAGTGATCATGGAAGGACGGAGAATGTTGCGCGACGCACACCACGAAGTCTTTCGGACAATGCACGCAGCTTCTCTCCATGGTTGTGAGCACGCTGCAAATGGGGTTTCCCTCGAATTTAGATCTGGTGCCCTACGTGGACGATGGAGTAGTGCATTACGGTGCATCGGTGCCGTCGTCGGATGAGAGCTAGCCATTTGAGATGTCTAAACGACGAAGCAGATAAGAAGCTACCGAAGATTTGACAGTACTGTAATCTCGTTTGGTGACTCTAATCACTTCCATTGGTAAAATGCCCATTTCAGCGCCTCTGCCGTACCCATAATTCGTACGTTAGTTGAGGCTTCACAGGTATTTGATCTTTATTTATTCATAGTCAAGGGTCATGAGCAAAGTTCCATCACTATCTGGTACATTGGTAGCATTCGAAGTATTCCTTACTACTGAAGCGCGTGATAAAATGCTCTAAAACAGGCTTGTCAGAAAAGTGACAGGTGGGCTTCCATTCTGTATCAAAATCTGCAAACTTCGTGTGGGTGAGAAGTAATTGCACTACCTCGAGAGACCATCGATGCCTAGTAGCTACTTCTCATACCATCCGGGTCTTTCTGCCTTGACCCGCCACTTTTACAGCCATGTTATCGGGAAAAGCTCCGTACTAGAACTTGTGTTGATCAAGGTACAGTGGTTTTGTGTAATGAGTCCATTTTGTACTTCCACATATCGTAGTCAACCTCTTACCCAATGTTTGGTCGGTGGTCTTTAGTATATCCGAATCAACCCGATCCAGACGTCGTTCTTGCCAAAGTTACTGCGGTCGAGATTTGGTGATCAAGTAGCTCGTCCAGCTCGCCCTTTAACCTGCGTCCTGTACTAAAAAAGTGAGTCGGATAGCGCTTTTCCTGCTAGATCCGCCAAGATCAATTCCTAGTACACGTTCGCTTCAGTTACTTGCATCTCCACACATCATGCCAACGCAAGAGCTTCTTCAGAAGCAGTTTATCCACGACGCCAGAACTCTAGCTCCCCTATCTCCAGAGATAGCTAACATTTGAAACTTCACGCGACTCCGTGGAAGTTCACAGCAGCTGGTGTCGCTGAGAATACTTGTCTTGGAAAGAGAGGAGTGCTCAATACGACCAAGTAAGTGTTACTGTGCCATAGTAGGGAGAAGGATTTCGTTGTACGCTCTGAAGTTCATAGAAGTATAATGTTTTGATCGTGTTGCACGTCGAAAGTGGGTCGGAGTTTGTACAAGATACTAAGCTAACATCGGTTCAGATGCTTCTCCGCGCTCGAGGGGCCTGTTGGTGCAATAGCGTGAAGCGAGACAGCAACATATATATATATATATTAATCCTGTAAGACTACTCCTGATTCGTGTTTATCTTCATAGCTACATGTAGCAGAATGGATCACTCTTGACTTCACTCTCACTGTTGGTCTCCTCCCCCTACTAACTCGAGAATCCAAGTTGCTGCCTTGATTCCACGCGTTACAATGGGAAGGCATTCACTATCTGCGCAACCCTCAAGTCATCGTATGCCACTTTCAACAGAATCGCTTTGTATGCGTTCTCCACCGGATCTTTGCTTCTGTGAAGCGTGGGCTTCGTGCCTCCATTTCTGATGTACTTGTCGACCTTGTCACCCAGCGCCCACACATACTTCGCATAGGTTCCAAACTCGTCGGTACTCTCGACTTTGCCTGCGACGTTATTCAATCCGAAATTATCCCAGACCGTCCCAGTGGGAGTATCAGACTTGAGCCATTTCTTCACCTGAAAGTCCTCAAATGTCTTGAACTTTGGGTGTTTTTTCATAGCAGCTCTGGGCAGTCCCTGCTCCATCCCCAGCGCCTTCATCACTTGCTCGTCCGACTTTTCGAGACGAATCCACGTATTGATTCTCGCGTTCGTGATCTTGGCCTTGAGGTGCGACATGAGAAAACCCTTGAAACTTCGGTCGTCCGTGTCGATGTTGGTCGTCTCCGTCACTCGCAGCGACCTCCCAATGCGACCACCATCGTCGTACTCTGCGGCTGTGGCAAAGTTCCCGCCAACGGCAAGAATCGCGAACACGGTCAGTAGGAAGGCGAGAACTGTGGACCGCATCGCTGGTAAGCTGCTACTGCTATTTGAGACCTACAAGACGAATCAAGAACTGGGGCCTTGGGATCGCAAACGGGTGGCCCTCTTTGGCTTCATCCGTGATGGACTAGAGTCCATTCTATTTACACGGAACGTGCAAGCTAACTTTTCACGATGGGACTAAGGTGTCACCATACGAAACTCCAGTGTTCATGTCCAACCAGATCCCAAGATTGATACAGTGTGACTGTAACTATTGGGGCCTCTCATTACAGATTATGGCACTCTATCTCTCGCATAACGATTATTGCTGGAGCTACTGGAGCACGAATGTCCGGTCGGTCGCTCGTGAAATGTGCTAAAAATCTGGATTGATAGTGGTACCATACTTTAATTTAGTCAAAAATGTTACAACTGGATCCCTTGGGATGGTGAATGACATCCGTCCCGCAGAATTTGCTTCATATCTTAAAAACGAAGTTGCCAGTCGAGCTGACGTTTGATTGGATAAAAACGTTTCAGCACGAGCTTTTCAACGATATGCTGCAATGCGATAGGGTCAAAACAGCGGATTTAAACGGAACAACGGGAAATTCCCGATCGACAGGCTTTCCACCTTTTCACGCCCACTTCTTACAGGCATCGCCTGTTAATAACACGTGGTACCTATTAAAACATGTAACGTTACATAATCATGAAAGATGCAGCACTTTTGCAGTGATAGGTCCATTTGCTCGCACAACTTTTAATAGTACATGTAGGTAGGTATATAGCTGACCTAGGGCTTTTTGCAAAAAGCGAACCCTCAGCCAGTTGCTCGCATTTTGAACCTTTACAAGCAAAAAGTCCCAATTTGGTTTTGCAGAAATATTGTAAATCATGTAGAGATACGTATGTATCATGCTCAGCTCTGTCTACTTGAAGATTGCATTCGATTAGTTGTTTCCACCTCGGCCAACGAGAATCATCTGAATGCTTTTATGTTTTCCGTGCCGGAGAAATGCTCCATCGACATCTGCAACACGCTGGTCATGCAAACAGATCTGTCGCTCACAACTGCAGAACGCTTAGCGATTGGTCGAATGCTCAACTGCCGAACGCTTAGCGATTGGTCAAAAGTTCGTGATGTACAATGCGGCGTAAGGGTGCGAAATGAAAACTCGAACAAACTCTCCTTCTTTATTGAGCTCGCAATCTGCTATGGAGGTACGAATCTTGCTCTATCAAAGAATGCAGCTTTGCGAAAGCTGTCTTCTATTGATCCATACAGTATGCTCGCATAGCCGATGTGGGAAAGCACATGCCCTCAGCGATCATGTCTTCCGTGGGCCGAAATAGAAGATACTGCCATGCTCTTTAACGACTGAGACAGACCGACATGAGTGCAGCAAAGAATAGCAAACCAAAATGGGACAGCTCCGCTTCTTGCAAGTAAAAGTTCAAAATGCAAGCAACTTGCTGAGAACCTCAGTGAGGGAGCCCGCTGGCCTACCCCATGTGAAACAGTTGGCGGTGATCCGGATCACCGCAAAACGTTTTCGGTTTTCTCGAAGTATTTATTTTTGCTGTAGTGCTTTGAGTCTGATCTGGATTGTGAACGAGTGTGGCTATCTTGGGAGTGAACGACATCCGTGCTCCGCAATGCAACGCCAAAGAGAAGGTCAAAGGACAGAGAGTCAAACACGATGGCTCCATCACGTCGAGGAGGTGGCTCTCGATCCACGGTGGCGACCCGGCGTCGAAATCGCGGCCCTGGGCGAAAAGAACCGGCGCGTGTGCGAGTGTTGGAAGCCCTCGGGCACGAGACAGTAGAGAAGATACGACGCGATTGGCTTTCGTGGGACACAGTGCGGAACGGTCGTGAGTGGCAGCAGTCTGAGGGCATCTTCATGCAGCTTATCCAACAAGGTTTCTCTAGCATCGAAATCAAAGCCATCATTCCAGTCGGCGACAGCCGCATTCACAGGCTACGCCGTGTAATCAACAACGGCGTTCAAACGCTGCACACACGGCAACCACGTGCACCAGCCTCCCATACTGTCACCGAAAGCCAACTGGCCGCGTTCAAGGCGCATTTTGATTCAACGTAGGAGCTGGAAGATGGCTTTCCGTGTGTGCATAGGCTACCCAGACAGTATGTTACCGTACCGCGAATCATGTGGAAGACACTACAAGCTCGCTATACAGACGATATCAGCAGTCGCGATCCCAACGCACGCGTGATTAGCTACTCACGGTTTACACAATACGTCCATTTCCACTACCCTGGTGTTCGCCTCACACACAGTCCGGAAGACGTCTGTGACTGCTGCGATCGTCTTAAAGTCCAACTCAGTCGCGATGGCATCTACGAGGAAGAGCGAAAGGAGCTCTGTAAGGCCAAGAGCATGCACTTGTCTGCCGCAAGTGCTCAGCGCCGATTTGTGTCGACATTTATCAAGTCATACGTGGCAGTGCACGCGCCGCATCAGGCTGCTGTTGATGATGCACTATCAGACGTGTATGACGAAGCACATTCGGAGCCACTCGTGCCTATCTCTGACCACGATGAGCACCATAACGAACAACCCGCCAATAGTGCGCCGCCCCCTGCCGTCCAAATACAAGCCGAAGCCTTCGGTGGAGGCATTTCAATGCCGCACTATGGCCACACCCGCGCATCGGTCGACTATTTCAACAGTAATTTGATCATCCAGAACTTTGTCGTCGCCGACATCACCAACGGCACCAACTACGTGTATTTCTACGACGAGCGCGCCCAAGGAAAAGGCGCAGACACATTGTGCAGTCTCAGACTACTCTACCATTTGACGGCATTGCAAAGTGATGGAACAGCGGCGCCAGAGATCAGCTTCAGTGCGCTCAACAATCGTGTCGGGCAGAACAAATCTAGGGTGGTGATGATGTTCTTCGCCTTCCTGTCAGTTGTGCTTCCCTACAAGAAAGTTGTGCTGTGCTTCCTACTTCCCGGTCACTCGCGCAACATCGCAGATAGAGTCGTGGCGTGGTGTCGTGGTGCAACACGCGGTCAGAATCTTTACACGCCGAAGGACCTTGTCAAGGAAGTCAACGAGATTCCCAGCGTCGACGGCGTTTTCTTGGACCACAACGACTGCGCGTCCATTTTTCACTGACTGGGAGCCGCTACTTTCCAAATATTTCGCGCCACCACACTGCCAACTACCTG
The DNA here is from genome assembly GCA_030463285.1 of Phytophthora europaea. Taxonomy (NCBI): domain Eukaryota; phylum Oomycota; class Peronosporomycetes; order Peronosporales; family Peronosporaceae; genus Phytophthora; species Phytophthora europaea. The sequence goes on from JAHQIV010001278.1 coordinate 5,618, forward strand.
TTTGAATTCGACTCGGGCGTCTGCACTGCTCGTGCTCTAGTGGGCACTTCTGACGAAGAAGCTGTCACTTTTACTATGGTGAGACCGGGCATGATCGATGGCGTTGTACAAGGTGTATCACACGATCTGTTCGGACCTGGGTGACCGATATCCAACAGGCATCCATCAAGGATGTCCAGCTTCCAAGACACCCGGTCAGAGATCTTAATGCCAAAAAACTGGCGTCTCTCTCGGCGAAGTATTTCTCCATCCCGCCACAATTTCTTGGCTATTACCCGAACGTACCTGAGGCCAGCGTCCGCGCTGGTGACGACGATGTCTCTCAAATGGACCAAACCGACACGACGACAGAACCGAAAAAGAAAGTAGGGCGACCTAGGTCGAAGAAGCCTCGACTTCTATCCAAGCAGCCATCCATTCTCCAGTTCTTCAGCAAGAAGACCAACCTTAAAAAACGATAATTTTGGGATAGCAGTAACCCCGGAGGGAGTGCTGTGGCCAGCCCAACACACATTAATCAGGCGTCCGCCCGGTAAACTGGCTCCGGTAACCGGTATTGAAGTTTTATGACAACGACTCGTAATATCCAGTGGGTGCTTCCAGTCCTTTTGCTAAGATAGCAAGTACCGTAATGTATGCTGCTACCCGTAAGGCATGTTGATACTCGGCCGACCTGAGTTCGCGTGGCGCGTCCCCTCCCTCTTAAGTATATTTAAAGCTGGATATATATATTATAATATCCGCATTTTGGTTAAGTGCTGCGGGTATCATGAGTTGAGTTAGTGAATAGAGTGCATACGCGAAGTGGGCGCTTCATAAATTATGCTAAGCTTATGTTGACACATCCAGTCGAGATTAAGATTATATACCTGATGCATTTTGTAACTTGCATTCGGTTATAATACCTGCGACGGCAGGTCGATACGCGGTGCTTCACTGTCTCGCCAAAATTGGATTATATCATTAAAACAATGGTTTTCTGCTACCGTATTTGAGATCTCATAATTCAGAGAGATCTCATAATACAGCAAGCGCGCCCGATTCCGGTATCGAGGTCCGACCTCATCTTGGGATTAGTTATATTAAAGTGAAGGGAATCTAAAGGTTCAACTGTGAAGCGCGAATGATGATCTCATCTACGTCGACATCAGCTCCTTAGCTGGTATCAACCTCCTTGCTCCTTTCATTGACTGCATTAAAACTAATGCCTGTAACGGGCTGGTTACGGATACGTAAGTAGGTAGGCAGAGTTACATAAGTAGGCAGGAGCCACATGGCTACATGCATCAAAGTAGGTACAGGCACACGGCTAGCGTGTGCACTGTTTTCATTATCTGATTGGGTGAAAGTGGGGAGCCAGACCCATTTCAGCCAATCAGGCATCGACTTAGATTTGAGTGGTTCACAAAGAGGACGGGAGCTCCCGCTCCCGTCCCATAAATAAACAGAGTTAAATTTGCCCCAAACCTGACACTTGGTTCTACTATAGCGAGCTTCCTCTGGCATCTATATTGTACGCTAGTGACGGTACCTCTTGACCCGTTACACCTGGTAGCACTTGTTGGTCCTTCCAATGACCAAGTTCGAGATGAGTGAAGACAAACCGTCGGTGGCTCCAGCGATGACCCTGGAGCATGCGGCTTTTCCCCACCTCACCACCATTGAATAGCAAGCGCTACACCGCCTCGCGACGGTGTCCGGAGAGTTCGTCGTTACGTCGCTGCTGAGCTCAGCGACCCCTGACCAACAGCGCCAAGCCATCCAAGAATTCATGGAGCGCGAGCTCGCCGAAGCGAGGCGACGAGTACCAACTCCCGCGCACTCCTCACGGAACGACGCCGTGAAGATGGAGACGTCGACCTACTCCGGCGTCGGGCAAGGCCGCCTCCCGCTGAACCAATGGTTCCGCGAGGTCGACATTGCGATCGCTTCGAGGATGATCGAAGCGCCGACGGCGAGAGTCAAGTTCCTGTTGTCTCGCCTCTCCGGAAAGGCCAAGGAGCGGGCCCTTGGCAAGCTTGTCGTCAACTGCGACGCGTTCCCTACTCTGGAGATCCTCCAGAGTGACCTCCGACTTGCGTTCGAGCCACCGCAAGACGAGTCGCGTACGCGTGCGACCTTCTTCGCCCTCCGGCAGGGCAAGATGTCCATGCGCGACTACGTGCAGGAGACCCGCCACCTGGTTTCGTGCATCGTCACGAACCCGATCGACGTCGCCTCCCAAGTGCCTCCCAAGTGCATGTCTTCATCTTCGGGATGCGTGAGGTCATGACACGGTACTGCCTCACGCAAGCGGAGCCGTCGAAGGTTCGCGCTCGCGCTGCGCGAGGACTACACGGTGGCATCCTCCTACGCGCGAGCACTGACGCCGGACGCTCGGGCCTCCGCGCCCGAGCCCATGGAGATTGACGCCATCGAAGCCGAGTCGAGGGCGCGGTCTACCTCGACTGCCCGCGGTCCGCGGTCCAACAACGACAACGACGCTATCGAAGCCAAGTCGAGGTCGCGGTTCATCTCGACTCCCCGTGGTCCGCGGTACAACAACGACAACTGTCCGCGTGACAGTCGCCAGTTCATCTGCCACCACTGTCGCAAGTCTGGGCATTGCGCAGCGGTATGTCGCGCTCCGACTCCAGTCCTGGCAAGTGCTGAAGTCGTCGGCGAGGCCGACGATACGTTCCCGGCCGCCCATCCAAAAAACAGTCGGGACCAGTAGGTGCGGGGCACCCTGCTGGCTGGAATGGAGGACCTGGCTCCCCGGTGGCAACCGGTCCTCCTAGCCCCCCCCGGGCGTTTGCCACTACGACGTCCGGCGACTCCAGGCTAATCCTCATCAGTCTCCACGTCGCCGGCGCGGAGCGCCCGCTCCGCGCGTTGCTTGACTCCGGAGCCACGAACAACTTCAGTCGTGACGATTGCCTCGCCCTTCTCCCGCCCCATTTGCGCGTGCGGGATGGACCGGGCGAGATCGTTGTGAAGCTGGCAGACGGCAAACACCACCGCGCTCCGCGGCGGGTTGTGTCGTTGTCGTACACGTTCGACGGCTTCTCCACCAATGACGACTTCCTGGTCATCGAGCTGAACTACGCCTTCGACTGTATTTTGGGAATGCCGTGGCTCGCTCGCTACCAGCCGGAGATCGACTGGTTAGCCCGTTCGGTTCGTCGGCGCGTCGGCGGTGTTCACTCACCTACTCGTCGCCCCGTCGCGCCACGTCGCTGTCGTGGATCGGACATCCACGACACAACCCCCACAACAAGAGAGCGATGGCCCTCGCTGTGTTGAATGCGCGGCCATCGTCATCGGTCCTACCAGCAGTCCGCCCTCGCGAGCGCGCGAGGGCATGAAGAACAACATGGTCGAGCAGCGGCTCCCGTACAGAAATCACGCGGTCGAGCAGAGGCTCCCGCACGTGAAGAGCGCGGTCGAGCAGCGGCACCCGCATGTGAAGAACGCGGTCGAGCAGCGACTCCCGCTCGAGTATGCGACGGTCGAGCAGGTCCAAGCCCTGCGCGACACCGGCATGGTCGAGACCGAGATCCCATGCCTAGAGGAGGGTGAAGTGTCATCCAGCGAATCCTCATCCAGCGAGACTTCGGCCTCGAGCAGCGGCTCGAGGCGACTGAGGAAGTCCAAGCGCAACCGATCCGGACGCCACCGCCTTCGACGGAGGTCTACCGCGGTCGATCAGGCCCCGTCGAGCGAGATTGTCAACGTCGTCGAGTATTCGGAGGGCTCTCCGAACCAAGTCCGCGCGATCGAGGTGGCGATTCTCCCTCCGACGGGGCAGCCATCACGTGGCTTTCAGGCCTCTCCTGGAAGCATTTCCTGCGCGACCGGAAGGCCGGAGAGAAGACAGACTATGCGGCATCGTTGCTGACCGAAGGCGGCAAGCAAAGTCCGTCCGCGAAGAACGATTGGCCGCGCAGTCTTGGGCAGCCCTCCAAGACTCGAATAACCCCGTCTACTCGCTCGCACGCGAGTATGAAGACATTTTTCCCGAGAAGATCCCGGCGGAGCTTCCTGCCGAGCGAGGCGTTCGGCACGAGATTGATCTCGTGCCCGGGTCGAAGTACTGCGTGACGCGGCAGTGGCCACTGCCGCGGGATCAGGTCCAGGCCATCGACGACTTCTTCGAAGGCCGCCGCAAGGCTGACCACGTGCGAGAGAGCATCTCTCCGCACTCGAGCTCGACGTTCTGCGTGAAGAAGGCGACTGGCGGGTGGCGCATCGTCCACGCGTTCAACAAGTTGAATGACGTCACCATCCCCGCACAGACGCCCATTCCCCGGAAGGACATGGTCCTCGACACCATGTCTGGCAGCGTCATCTACAGCGCGATTGATCTGACAGACGGCTTCTATCAGATCCTGATGAGAGAGAGCGATATTCCTCTCACGGCCGTCAGCACCCCCAGCGGCATGCTCTGGGAGTGGCTTGTGATGCCGCAGGGTCTGAAGAATGCACCGGCTACCTTCAACAGGATGGTCTCCCATGTACTGCGTCAGCTCCGTGCCTTCGCACCGAGCTACTTCGACGACATCTTTGTGCACAGCCGAGCTGAGGACGGTCTCAGCGCCGTCGACGTACATCTCCGGCATCTGCGTCAGGTTTTCGAGAAGATGCGCGAAAACAAGCTGTACGCCAACCTCAAGAAGTGTGTGTTTTGTGCTCTGGAGATTCCGGTGATGGGCTGATACGCCAGCCAGAGCGGCGTTTGCGCCGACCCTGAGAAGATCTCGTCGATCTGTTCTTGGCCAACTCCCAAGAACCAGACGGAGCTGCGCCAATCGCTGGGCCTAGCCAACTACCTTCACAAATACACGAAGGATTACGCGGGCCTAATTCAACCGATGTCATCCTTGTTGAAGAAGGACGTGACGTGGAACTGGCGTCCTGAACATCAGGATGCGTTCCATGCCGTGAAGAAGAGCCTCGCCTCCGCGCCCGTCTTGATGCAGCCCGACACGTCAAGACTCTTCCACGTTGTGTGCGACGCAAGTGACTTCGCCATCGGATGCGACCTCAGCTATTTGACGCTGAGGGCCGCGAACGCGTCGTGAGTTATCAGTCACGGCAGATGAAGCCGGCGGAGAAGAACTACCCCGTCCAGGACAAGGAGCTCCTTGCGATGCGCTACGCTCTGACCAAGTTCAGAGTGTATCTTCTCGGCGAGCAGACGTTCGCAGTCTACACGGACCATGCCTTGTTACGTACGGCGATGAAGAGTCCCCATCTCTCTCAGCGCATGGCGCGATATCTCTCGTTCTTTGCCGAGTACAATTGCGTCGTGCACTACAAGCCGGGCAAGAATAATATTCTTGCCGATGCACTCTCCAGGCGACCAGATTACGACCCTCGGCGCTTGACGTGTCATCAGGATATCCCTGACGACGATGACGACGATGACGACGATGACGACTGTGTCACCTGTGTGACACTGGGCATCAACGCCACCGTATCAAGCCCCGTTCTGCCGCTGCGTCAGCAAATCGCTGACGCGTACGAAGAAGATACCTTCTACGCCGCGATCATCCGGTATCTGCGTAATCCTACAGCAGATACGCTCGCAAGGTTGACGGGCCCCACGCGTGATGCGATCACGCGTTACGATCTCGATGACGATCTTCTGACGTACACTATCGACATGTTCGACACGCCGCGTGTCGTCATCCCTGTGGATGACGACCTTCGTGCTCATCTGGTGCATGAATACCACGACGCATCCGCCGGCGGTCATCTCGGGCGCGAGAAGACGTTCGCAGCATTTTCTCGCGACTTCTTCTGGCCTCGCATGTACAAATGGATACGGAAATGGGTCCGTTCCTGCGCGATCTGTCAGCGTGTGAAACCTGCAGCATCCAAGCAGGCTCCGCTTCGTCCGCTACCCATCGCTACGAGCGCGTGGCGATCAGTCAGCATGAACTTCATCTTTGGTCTTCCACGCGACGCCACAAGCCGTACCGGCGTCCTCGTCTTCGTCGATCGCTTCACCAAGATGGCCCATCTTGCTCCAGTCGCTGCAGAAGTGACGGCCGACGAGTCGGCCGAGTTGTTCCTCGAACTGGTGTTCCGACACCACAGCCTGCCGGAGTCCATCGTCTCAGATCGCGATCCCCGTTTCACATCCGCGTTCTGGACGCGGCTGTTTGCACTGCTGGGCACCCGCCTGATAATGTCCACGGTGGCCCATCCAGAGACGGATGGGCAAACGGAGCGCGTGAACCGCGTACTTGAGGACGTCCATCGTAGCTACGCAACGTCTTTCGCCTCCTAGAGCTCCTTCCTGCCGATGGCCGAGTTTGCGTTGAACAACTCGACCCACGCGTCGAAGGGTCTGACGCCGTTCTTCGTGAACAACGCGCGGCATCCGCGCGTTCCGGCTCTACTAGCCATCCGAAGTTCCAATGCAGCAGCGGTCTCCTCTCTTGGTGGGGGAGGAACGGCACCGACATCAAAGTCGGCGCAGACATCGAGCGATCCCCGCTGCCCCAGTCGGGCAAGTCAAGCAAGCGAGACACCGCAGTCGAGGGCCACACCCTTCATGGCGTGGCATACGAGGAGTTCTTCGCAGTCGACGCGGCCCCGCCCACCGCGTCTGCCGTTGCCAACTTCGCTCCGAAAGCAGCTCCGACGCCGATTGACTCTGCAGCAGTGTTCGAGTTCGTACT
>JAHQIV010001279.1:0-12661 GCA_030463285.1 Phytophthora europaea
CTGCGCGGCAGTCGCGTCGAGCTGGCGTCGGCCTCCGAGGAGGAGCACGTGGATTTCTTAGGCCCGGCGGAGAATATCAAGAGGCTCTTCAAGCTGCCGTACTCGCAGTCGAGAGTGTCCCTGGCCGTGCACCGCGTGGGCAGCACGTTGGTGGTGGATGGGGAACTGGACGAGAACGACCTGCCCGCCGGCTTTGAGGATATGCCGCAGGACACGCTGCAGCTGGCGCAGCAGTCCGAGGAGACGACGCAGAGGCTGCTGTACGAGAAGTTCATCTACGAGAGCACCGTGAACAGTCAGCTGCTGCCGTCGGAGAAGGACTCGGTGGGTGGAGAGGAGGAGGTGGTGACGCAGAGGACGCAAGCCAAGAAGCACGGCAAGAAGGCGAAGAAAGCGAAAAAGGCGAAGCACAAGGCGGTCGCTGGATCGCAGAAGTCGAGTGACAAAGTTGAGTTACTGCCAGCAGCAGAGTACAAACAGGTTGAGCAGGATGGTGGCGTGTCACCGTCGATAGCGGGTTTGGGTTCTACCTGGACGACAATTGCTGGATCTAACACTGGTGAAGTGAAGGAGGATGCGCATGTTACAGCTACACAGGAGAGCAGTCGCCATCCGAGTTCTACGTCGTCGAACACCCAGCGGAAAACTTCCCCTTCGTTTATTCCGACCGAAACCAATTGGTTTACCTCTGCTGCGCAGCATGCTCCAGCATATGGAGGAGACTCACAGACGTTCCAGCGTATCTTGAAGTGGAAATTCAATGACCTTAAAATGGTACGTGCAGCCCGCAAAGTTGGGTCTGGTGACTTTAGCTCACATTTTGTTCATTATGCTGCTTTCAGATTCTAGGCAGCCAAGTTCTTCTGTTTAGCAATCAGGAACACCCGGCTGTTTCGCTCAAACTTCACGATATGGACAAGGAGTTGTCGCTGTGCACTGTGCTCGACTATTACTTGGACAATGTTATCGCGAATATCCCGGAGCTAGCAATCTGTATGCACTCGAAGGGACTTGTCCGCGGCTACAAGTTGGTGGAAACCCGACAAATCCCGTACATGTCTGGTACAGGCCGACCCTTGTTTGATGTTCAAGATGTAAGTATGAACGCGTCGATGCTGCTGAAGTTTCTTCAAGAGAATTGTTCAAGACCCAATGGCACGTATTGGCTTCATCGAAAGGAAGGCGAAAGTTCTCTGCGGCTCTACGATGTCGATGTTCTTTCGCAAGGAAATCAACTCAAATGGAAGTACATGATGGCGATGTTGTGCTATCGGTTCGCAGCTAGGGCATCAAGACTGGCGAACTCGCTCGCGGCGGGAACGCCGCACCTACAACAACAACTGCAGCAACGCCAACGTGAGCTATTGCGTACGTGCATGAACTTACTTGGAGAAATTGCTCAAAAGGGTGGAACAGCCCATAGCTCGATCTGCTCATCGGTCAGCGAACAGCTTGCAGACACGTACCTTCGCGAGTGCAACCATTTCCGCTCAACGGACTCATTTTCCGCCGATTCAGATCGAGAGACAGCCATCGAATCTCTGGAGAAGGCAAAACAATATTTACAGGCAAGCATTCGGTTGTTTGAGGAATGCATACCAAAAGACTCCGCTGCAGTATTGACCCACAGTGACGACGGAATCAACGACGCAATTGAAAGAGAGTTAGCCCCCGGAGACGATGATGAAGGTGATATGGGCAGTTTCATGGACGAAGAATTAAACCGGCTGCAGCTTAAGTTCAGTTCTGCGTGCCTCGAATTGGGGCAGCTTTATGCTGGTAGCCACGAATGGGCTAATGCAGTGAAGTGTGTTGTGGAGGCATGCCAATTCTTGCCCCTCAGCTCGATTCCCAACGACGTGCAGCCACTTGATTTGTCGTCCTCGAAGCAAGATTCTCTGGTTGATGCTTTACTCGATAAATTGGACTTCGACGGAGTTGGAAGAGGAGGGTTTTCACAAGACAAGATTCCGATTTGCATTTCTGGAGCGGAACTTCGCTGCTCGTTACTGGCACTGATTGGTGACATGTGTGCTCAGAAACCGCTGGAAGTGTTTGGCGCGTTGACAGTTTTATATGACATCATATCTGGTGTAAAGCGGGGCCAGTGTTCAACCTTATTTGACAACGAAGCCGAGTTCTTGAAGACGTTGAAAGAGGACACTGAAGCTTTGGACCCCGAGAAGCTTGCAAGCAGAGAAGAGGGTCTAATGATGCTGTCATTCCTGGCCTATTTGCGAGCGCTGTCCCCATCAGCGGATTCTGAACTCTATTTGTGCGTATCTCATCGGCCATCTTCCACGTAGTATTGTGCGGTCTAACAACATGATTTGATGTGTTTTTGTGTAGCTTACTGATGAAAAAGCTTGGAAACGGGAGCAACGAGCTAGGGAAACACTTCCTTGCCGCGAAAAGGAACTACAAAGAAGCATTTAAATGGTTTGATCGCGGCTGCAAAATCTTCAACGACATCGAAGGTACAGTAGTTCAGTTTTGATCAGGCAGGGTTGGCTTAGTCTTGGTCTCATGATTGCTACCTTGTTCGTTTTGTATTGCAGACGGAGTCAATGTGGCGCTTCTTCGAGCGAATCTAGCACATCTTCACAAAATTTTCGCACAAGGCGAACCTGCCGAGTCTAGAGAAGTGCACTACCGAACAGCTATCCAGCTTTGTACGGATGCTCTGCAGCTTCTTAAGCAAAGTAAAGCGGACGCGGACCTGCGGCGAAAAGTGAAAGGTGAACTGGCCCTGACCTATTTGGTGTGGGCAGTGGATATGGCGAGCCACATTTCGTCCAAGAGTCCAGCGAAGTATTCATCACTGAAGACGCAAGAAAACGAAGCTCTGAAGGTTTTCAACAAGGCGCTGACACTGTACGCGGAGCTGGGTGACCAGAAACAGGTCGCGTCTACTCACTACCAGATTGCATCGTTCTACAGTCGCATGATCTCAAATACGTTGCGCACAGAGTATCCGGCTGCGAACAGGTCTGATGGATCCTCGACGACACTGGCAAACCGAATGGAGATTGCTAGGCGTCACTATGAAAAAGCCTTAGACTACTTTGGTGCAATGGAGGTAGGCAAAACGTTTGTGCTGATCCACCAAGAGTTGGCAGATTTACACATTCTTGGGGGTCGCGTGGAAGGTGTCGAACATGCGCTGCTGATCCTGCTCAACACTTACGAGGCGTTCGATCACGCGTCTGCCAGAGATTCGAAGCTTGAGAAGGAGGAGATGGCGGCGTTAGCTCGCGATATTGTGTCAAAGGTCAAGACTGTGCTACACCAACTTATTAGACTGAGCTCGGGCGGGCGCTCCAATAATGTGCACACGAAGACCAAGAAGCTAGAGATGTTCAAGAATATGTATAAAGAGGTGATCTACTACGATGGCTACAGCGCAGGCAGTATTGTGCCGATCTTGGGCACTCTACGGGGTATGTACTCTATGTAGTGATATCAAAAGATATTGAAGGCCATGAACGAACTGTGAATCGGTTTACCCATTTCTTACTCGTCGATCCTTTTCTAGAAGCTGCACCTTACGTGGGGATGTCAGTGAGTGGCCAACACTACCCATTCCAGAAGTGTCGACCCTTTTCTAGAAGACTGAGTGAGACAAGGCGCAAAGTTTCGCTGCACGTTCGACCCCATTCAACAACATTCGAGACACACAGCCCATCACCCCGCAAGTTGAAGTGGAAGATCGCGGGCGCTGCTCACGCCCCGCGCCAACCCGACACTCATTTCCAAATTTGCCCGTTACTTAACACACGCGCACAAGCAGCCAAGCCAAGCCAGGAACGACAACAGACAACCATGTTCAGCTCGTGGGACCTCGTACGACCGCGCTTCTGGTACCCCATGTCATCGCTGGAGCAGTCCATGATGGAGCTTGAGCACATGACCGACCTCATGACGCGCTCGCGCTTCCCGTTCGACATGGGCAGCGAGATGCTGGCGGCGCCCAGCAACCTCGATGACGACGACTTCTTCCGGGACCTGCCCGTGCACGCGCGCGAGCAGAAGTCGGCAACGAAGCGCCGGATCACAGCAGTGCAACCGCAGATGGAACGGGGATCCGAGCTCCAGCCACAGGCGACGTCGGCTCGTGACAACGACCCCAACAAAGCCCACGCCGAGACCACACCCAAAAGCACACCTCGCAGCGCGGACGGAGCGCAGTCCCAGTACGCGGTCGAGGCCGGCGACGCAGACGACCAGTACCGCCGCGCCTTCTCGTCCTACTCGTTCAGCAACTCGTCCGTCGTGGATGACAAGGGCCGGCGCGTGACGAGCACGAGGCGCCGCTACGAAGACTCGACGGGTCGTCTGAAAGCCGTGCACGAGCGCCAGATCGAGGGCCACAAGCTGCGCACGACGTGGAACCGCGTGAGCCCGGACGACGAGGGACAGACCGAGGCCGTTTGCTCCACAGGCACCCCCGAGGAGTTCGAGACGTTGTGGCAGCAAACGCCGTTCGGCGAGGCGCAGAAGAAGACAATCAAGCAGCAGCAGCTGGATCAAGGACAACAGGAGCAGAAGCACTCGACCAAGTCGAAGTCGAAGTCGGAGTTGAACGCACAGACGGAGGCGCAGCCCACGCCGATGGAGCAGTAGAGAGAACCGAACGACCTGCATGGCCAAGAGGACTAATGCCCTCTTGATATCGAATTATGCAGATCATGAAAAGGTGAGACCAATATATTTTCATTATCTACACGCTTTACACCAAGGCAACATGAAGATGATGCCACAAAGTGCCTAGCACTTGTATGTCTTCTTCTCTTTCCTCACCGTGGATCTCTCCACTCTTCACTCTTAAAATTTAGTTAAGCATGTCACCGAAGCTGCATGAGATGCTGCACTGCAGTCATGCAGGCAGCCAGAGCAAACCCCTCCCGTCCGTTAGCAATTGACGGTGGGGTAAAGCTACCCAGCAGCGCCAATTGCGTGAATACGTGTAAACATGACGACGGAGCCGATACAAGGATGAAGCTGAGTAAAGTGCACAGCTCCTCTGTCGTCCTGCAAACGCAACAAATATCGACATTGATCTGATAATGTATGCCCAACAAACCGAACGAAGCATTGCGTTATACAAACCACGTACATGTTCAGTTGTTCAGGTGAGGGTTGGCAGGCGACAGGTAGCAGCTCGTAGTACGACTTGACAGCTCGATCGATTTCCTCGCATACGTGCGCTAGTCGTTCCAGCTTGGCGATGGGTGATCGTTCGGACGACAAATTATTAGTGTGGTAAATAGCGGCACTGTAGTGGCGCAACGTCAACAACCGACGCTCATTCCCGTCCGCTAGCGGGCCTTGGTGCTGCGCACTCGACCAACTCCCGTCGAGTCGGAACAATGGTTTTACTTCAAAATACTCGAGAGTATTTGTACGGCACAATTCAGCGACGTCTTCCACAATTGTATCTTCTCGCTGAAAAGAGGCGACGTACAGACCATGCAGCGCCGGCTGTAGCGCACCAAACAGCGCGGCGAGTACACTCTTCTGAACTGCCTTGCGTTGCGAGTCCCCGCTTTGTAGAAATGGATACTTGAACATGACAACCTGAGCCAGAATCGCGGTAAACTGCGTCACGTCAGCGGCCGCAAGCGGCAACGCGCACGTCACTCTATCCACTGAGACTCCGGCTCGTAGTCCACATCCCTGTCCGCCATACTGCAGCAAACCTGCATAACACCCTCTGAAAATATTCGCAAACGCTTGCAGCAAATGGCGCAACGAATGGTGCATGGACGTCTTCGCCACCGTTTGGCCGTTGCGCTGTGGCGCAGTCAGCACCAAAATGCCGTGCAGATGCTGCTGGATCGCACCTTCCCTTTCGTTCTCGCGCTCTCCCTTCAAGTACTTCATCTGCTCCACGAACTGCTCATCAGCAGCGCGGCTCAAGTAGTCGCGTTCTTCCATCGGCAGCTCCTCCAGCAGCCTGGTCCACTCGACCTTCTCGTCAACAACTTGAAGTTCCAGAGCACTTTGCTCCACCACAAACTTGAGCTTGGCCATCATCTGCTGGGTGACAGCTCGTCTGCGTCTCTCTTCTTCCTCCTCGGCAGCTTCTCGGCCATCAACGCGCTCGCTAACAGTCTGTTGGAGCTGCTCGAACTTCAGCACCAAGTCGTCCAATCTGTGGACTATGGCGGCCTTCCTCGCCGCTGTGAGCTCCCTCACCACTGCGTTGCGCCTCTCCAGACGCGCGTCTTCCTCCGCTAGAAACTGCAGCTGCTCGTGGGTCAGCAGCTCGTCGTCCGAGCTCGAGAATGGCGTAAAAATCTGATTCTGCTGCTGATTCTGCTGCTGCAGAGCGAGATTCTGCGCCGCCTGGGCCAGCAATTGCTCCGCCACTTGCTGTGTCAATTGATCGGCGGATGGCAGAGCTTTGGCCATGCTCAGAATCTGCCGGGCGGACGAGCGCGAGGCGCTGGAGGGCAGGTAGGCGAGCTCATTGCTCGCCAAGTCCATGAGCTCCTCCTCCAGGTCCATTTCAGATGTGATTGGCTGATAAGTGGAGAGTTCACTCATCGGGAGAGGTTAATTAGCTTCGACTCGAGATAAGTTAATTGGGGGAGCGGAGATGACGAGCTTGAACTCGAGCGCGAAGCCTCGCGGACGCCCGCCCGGGGACGGCAACTTTATTGTCTGGACAGAGGCGCTGACGGCGAGTCTGCTGCGGCTGCGCTTCGGAAAGTACGCGGAGCCGATGGCGGCCGCGAGAGGCACCAAGGCGCTCCGACTGGCGTGGGCCGAGATGGCCGCGGAGCTCACGCAGCAGAACGGGGGGAATGACGTCACGGTGGAGCAGTGTCGCAACAAGGTGGGGAGTGCAGTCGTGACACGAATACTGTCGTCATGCATTGGTGCTGTGGGTCGTGAAAGAGTGGTTAACCTACCTTTCGTTGCGGTTAACCTTGCTTTCGTGAGCAGCTCAAGGCCATGAGGAACAAGTGGCTCGCGGATCATGCGGGGCTAGCGTCGGAGCCCGTGTGTCTTGCTCTGATGAACAGCTTTTGGGAGAGTGACAAGGATACACTGGCGGTGATCAAGTCGCCTCGCCAGTCGAGACCTGGTTCGGAGCAGCGGAAGCCAGCAAAGCGGGCACGACTGGCGCTGACGTCTTCAGGATCATCAGGTGAGGCGAAGACGAAGGTGAAGCCGCTGCCTCTAATAGCGCCAGCTCCTACTCCAGCTGCAGCAACTCTAGTTAAAACCTCAGCTCCGATTGCGATTGCTCTCGCAGCGACGTCGGCATTGAGTTCTCCTCCATTACCGACGGCGACTGTGGCAACTCAATCCGGTACTCCTGCGTCATTGGCGGCTCCAGCTCAACTACTGGATTTAAGCATGCAGGCGATTTCACAGGGTTTCGCGGATATTGCGTCTGCCACTGTCGAAGCTGCGAGGCCCAATGACAGTAGCCACTTGGCTGACAGTGGTGCTTTATCAACACTGGAGAAACTCATTGACGTCCGCTTTGCTAAGGTACTTGAAGCTCAAGAGAAGCAATTGAGGCTAACCGAGACACAGAACCAGCTATTAGCGCAGCTACTGTCAACGCTGCGGCGCAATCAGCACGATCAACCAGATAGCAGCCGATAAGCTTTGGCTTCGCTAGGAGCTCAGTTCAAAACTTGGCCGTTGCCGTACATGTACGGATCACTCGGTCTTCAATGATCAGCATTTTGCTTTCGCTTCCAGACCGGTGCGCTCACAAAGACCGCCGCACAAGCAAGTATCATTTCGTTATAGCTTGAGTAGCCACACTAGCACGGGCTGCAACCTGAGAAATGGCCAAAGAGCCATTTCACCGTTGGTAAATTCGAGAAGCGCCAGCCAGTTGTGGTATTGCGGATCCGACCGCAAGAAATTGTTTTGTCGGCGACACGAGTGCAGCTAGCACTCCAAATCGGTCTTCACGAACGTCCATTGCGCACGAAGAAGGTGCTTATTGTGTCTTCACTATCCGCATGACAAAAGGTCGCGTCGACTAGCAATCTCTTGACCCGAGCGATGTTGACGTGTACTGCTCGAATCCAGTCGTGGGTGTTGCCGTTCATCATCGCTTGGTATCTCCAGCTGTGTGACTTGGCTCTCGCCGTAAGTAGCTGAGTGCTAGCAGTTTGATCTCCTTCGCTGGGTCACTAACATTGCTGTTGGTACAGACGACGACTTCCACGGTGTATTTCCGCCAGCAGAGCGGCGGGTCAATCTTCTCGATCGATGGACGAGATGGCACCCAGACAGAACTCGAAGGCTCCAGCGAATACGCGCGTTTTGTGGGCATGGCGATACATCGACGCAATGAGCTCATTTTCTGGAGCGATGGGAGAGCTGTGAAAAGCGCAAGTGCCGCGGATGGATCCGATGTGAAAGTAGTGATTGGAGCCCTTGTGCGAGCTGTGTGGGTGGGCATGAATTTCGGTCAAACGCGAGCTGATCTATTGGCGCTCACGGTTAAAGGCACCCGATGCGTTAGTATCGTCTCGTGGTCGTCCGAGCGTGTTGAATGCCTCGTCGGACTCCCACTGCGCTACACGCAGCAGCAGATTCCGTTTGTAAGCCAAGACGACTGCAGCATCCAAACCACCCATGGATCCATGACAGGTTACATGCCAAGCTATAACGAGATGGTTGCTTCCGGCACCCCTGCGCCAATCGTCGAGAGAATTGACATCGATTCAAGCTACGTCCTCCCCCACGCGTTGGCTATTGACGATCGGGAGGGCGAGGATTGGCTCTATTGGTCCAGCTCGGCGGACGGCACCATCTACCGCAGCAGTTTGCAGTCGACTGCCATTGAAGTACTTCAGCGCGGATACTGGAGCGTGCGGGGTCTGGCATTAAGCATCCCTCAGGATGGTACGATGGACAAATTGTCGCTCTTCTTTTCGCTCGAGTCCAAGGGCACCATTTCGAACATCGAATTGCCTCTGTCAAACACATTGGTCACCTCTCCGCCGCTTGCACGAGTGGTTTTGAGGGGCTTGAGGTCCCCTCGTGGTTTAGCCGTCGATTCTGTGATGCAAATCCTATTCTTCACCGAGAAGACTGGCCGCATTTTCATGGTTGAACTTGGCAAGAAGATGACAGCGCGTCAAAAGGCCAACGTTCTACCCGATGATGCGTCGATTGTTGCACCGGGGGTATATATCCGCCGAATCGTGACACGACCATCAATGACGAGGCTCGACGGTATCGCGGTCGACTCAAAGTGAGGGATTTCTGGATCAGCTTTGTCTGCTGATCTTGAGTCTAACAACATTTTTCCCATCACAGATACTTGTACTGGTGCGAGACAAACACAAACACCGTCGCTCGCGCGTTGCGTCGAGACTTTCAGCGCCAGGTGTTGGTCGGTGGCACTGCAAACTCGCTTCTAAGGTACAATGGTTCGCCTTCAGCATCCGACTTCCCACTCTGACGACGCTATTCTTGTTTCTAGTTGGCCCCGCAGCATTGTTCTCGGTTCGGAAGATGGCGACGTCAACGAGCAGAAGCAGAGCTATTACTACTCGGAGTATACAGGCCGGATCTCCAGAGGAGCCACACAGGCGATTATTATCAATGCACTGAGCGCACCATCGATGCAGTATCTCGACAGCTTAGTGCAACAATCAACTCTCCAAGGCAGTGAGAACCACGTCTATTTCTACGCGCTTGAGTAGAATCTACTTCTACGCGCTTGAGAAGAACGGCGATAATAGCTCAAGTGCACTGGTAGACAACTTCAATTTGCTAGTCGCAGACAAGATACCGAAGGAAGGTATCCGTTGACACGCCTCTAAACCTGTTGAAAGTCTTGTTTAAAAATGAAGTTGACTGCATCGAACTGCAACGTGAGATCTTGATTCTCTCGATCTCACGCTGAATCAACTCTGCTGCTAGGTTGTCTGCATTGCTCACTCTTCGATTTCCTCAGCTCCAAACAACCAAACCAAACCAAGAACGATGCTGACCGTCTCCAAAGCTTCGCTGGCGCTTTTGCTTGTCGCTGCCGCCGCGGTTTCTTCGGACGCGGATAACCTTCGACACGAATCGCGCCAACTCGCGGGGACATACTCCACGACGAGCCAGTATGCCTCTGGTATGCTGGCGCTGGTGAACGCACAACGATCCGCTCGGGGCCTCTCGCCTCTCTGCATGAACACCAAACTTATGGCAGCTGCAATGCGCCACTCTAAAGACATGGCTGCCAACAACTTTATGAGCCACACGGGCTCGGATGGGTCCTCGATGTCTTCCCGGATCAGCGCTGCGGGCTATGTATGGACCAGGGCAGCAGAGAACGTTGCTGCAGGCCAGACAAACATCAACTCCGTCATGAATTCGTGGATGAATTCAAACGGCCACCGCGCCAACATCTTGGGGGACTACACCATGTTCGGCACAGCGTACGCCTACAACAGCGGCAGCACGTATGACCACTACTGGACGCAAGACTTCGGCAAGGGCAGCACCGAGAGGTGCAGCTACGAAGATGCTGAGTACAACGAAACGTCGACTACGAATATGACTGAGACAGCAGCTGAGGTCTCGTTCGAAGACTTGAAGGAGGTGGCCAGCGCTCTCATTCCAGCGGAGAGCGCTACCGTTGCGCCAGCATACAATGCGACTCTGTAAACGTCACGATAGTGTCGACCCGAGACCAAGAATGCATATCGATATAAGCCAGCATAATGAAAAATGTATTTACAATTTACCTTGGAAGCTTCGTTCTCTAGCTGAACGGTGCTGGGGTCAATCCTTTCTGCTAGATCCAGAAACACCAGCACCCGGTGCATGTGACGAACCTCACCGTCAGCTCCTTTTCGTCTCTATCCGTAAGCCGGTGGCGACCCATTTCAGGCTCACTCGCAGAATCTTCCTCCGTTGATTCAGGACTGAAGTCGTGCCCAGTACTCGTCCACGGGATGTCGTTGTCGTCGTCGATTTCGTCATTGCCTCCACGCCCGAAAACTTGTGTCCAGGAGTGCTTGTACTTGCTGAGACGGTTGTACGCGTACGCTGCGCCGAACACCGTGTAGTTGCCCAAAATGTTGCGGCGGTGGCCTGGAGACTTCATCCAGGAATCCACGACAGCGCTCACGCTCTTTTGACCAGCAGCCACGTTTTCAGCGACAGCGCCACCGGTGAATCCAGCTTCAGCAGCGCGCTGGGCCATCTTGGATCCGTCGGACCCTTGGTGGCCCATGAAGTTGTTCGCAGCCATATCGTCCGCCTGGCGTTGAGCTGCCGCTTGCAACTTGCTGTGCATACGCAGAGGCGGGAGGTTCTTTGTGGCGCGCTCTTGGTTCACGCGCTCCAGCATGGAAGCGAGGTAGCCACTTGGCTGCATTCTGGAGTGGCTGGACTGGGACGTAGCTGGTTGATGGCGGAAGTGAAGGAATGCGCGAATGAAAGCTACCAACGGGGACGACTAGGACCTTCTGCTCAGTGGGGGCGGAATGACTTTGGGTGGCGCGAGCAGTAATGTCACACACAAGACTTACAGCTTGGCCTGTTAGGCCGAACGGCTCAGCTGTCTACTGTGCACGACCACCGCAGAGGTGCCTCAGTGCAGCCGTACGGGTCGGATCTGCCACCTCGGTAATGCGTCGATCGAAGATACGCGCATTACAGCGGAGATATCTGCCTCGAACATGGCTCCAACCACTTGAGAAGTAAGTGAATATCTTTGACCTGAGACGCGGATGTATTGCGGCTAGCACCACCACTCAAGAAAGGCACAGGACAGGCATAAATTCACCCTGAAAACTGGAGCGCCGACAGCCTATGGATAGCCGATAGCGACAGCAACGCTCGAAAACAATGTCTGGGGCTTTCCTCACACACCGAGAGCTCACCATCATCGTCTCAAATAGTATGTCATGCAAAAACTGCAGTGGCCTGAAGGCCTCTCCATTCTACTCCACTGGTTACGCCTTTCCGCTGCTCTGCCGTTGGCGCTCGGCCTCCTGCGCCTCGAAGCGCTCCTTGACCTCCGGCCGCATGACCGACTTGATCCCGTCCATCAGCGACTTGCTCTTGTCCAGCTCCGCCTGCACACACACACACACACACACACACACACGCACAATATCTCAGTCAGCAGTGCAGCACTGCCCCACCACCACCTGTCGTGACGCACCATGTAGCAGCGCGTGTAGGCCTCGTACTCCTTCTGGCAGCCCACTTTGCCGTGCGCCTTCTGCTGCAGGAACACCTCCGTGTACCACTTGTCGAAGCACTGCTCGTAGGCCGCCTTCTTGCGCCAGCAGCCGGGCTCCTCCTGGGGCTCCCCCTCCTTGTCCGCCATGGCGCAGATCACTGAACTCACGAGTAGCTCCGTCTTGCGGCAATCATTCAACACCAACTGACTGGGACAAGGTATAACAATCCTTCAATCGGAATTAATGCTCTGCTACACTTTAAACTGGAGGACCATAATACCATACACACACACGTCGCATGAAATGCCACGCCATCTACCGAGCGTGCTGGAACTGCATCTGATACTGCTGCGACGTCTGGAACGGGTGCTGCTCGTGCTGGAGCTGCGCCGGCAGCGACTGATAGGAGCTAGCGATGGACGGCGTGCCCGTCTGGCCGGGCACCGCGATGTGGTGGCCGCTCAGGAAGCACTGGTCGCACACGCGCT
>JAHQIV010001280.1:0-12653 GCA_030463285.1 Phytophthora europaea
GGGCGGCGCCGTCACGTCCGCGCTGCTCGCCATGCGCCGTCGTCGTCGATCTTCCCGTCGATCTTCCTCTGTGTTAGAAAGGGGGAGATCTGCGTATCGCGTGTGCCAAATACATGGTACGATGTACCACGTACATGGTACATCTCCTGTTGGCGGGAAAATGGAGAAAAGGCAACGCAACGGTCATATCCTGGCAGCTTCGGGCAAGGAGGGGGTGGCGAACAAAACTCATATTTTAGTTATATAAGCGCCGCGTGTAGGCGCAGAGCGAAGCTGAAGGGAGGGGGGAGAGGAGAGATAGTGGAGAGATATCTGCGTAGACGGGACGCGCGCTCTCACTTACAGGGGCATCCGCTTCTTGTTCTGCTTGGTGATGAGGTTCTTGTGGATGTGCGGGATGACACCGCCGCCAGCGATCGTGGCCTTGATCAGCGTGTCCAGCTCCTCGTCTCCGCGGATGGCCAGCTGCAAATGGCGCGGCGTAATACGCTTCACCTTGAGGTCCTTAGAGGCGTTGCCCGCCAGCTCCAGCACCTCAGCCGTCAGGTACTCCATGATTGCGGCGGCGTACACGGCCGCCGTGGCGCCCACGCGCTGGTTGTTGGCCACGCGCTTCTTCAGGAAGCGGTGGATGCGTCCCACAGGGAACTGGCAGCAGGCACAAGGACGGGTGAGTACATTATCTTGTCACCCAAGATGCCCATGGGGTTTCGTACCTGGAGCCCAGCGCGTTGCGATCGCGACTGGGGCGCACGCTTGGAGGTCACACCCTTGCCGCCCTTGCCTCCCTTGCCGCCTTTGCCGCCGATGCCGGACTGCACACGAGTAAGTAAAATACACGTTAGCCGCTGCAGATGGTTAGTTAGTTAGTTGCCGCTGCCGCCGACACACCATTATTGCGACTCGTAGCACAATTTCGAAATGAGTCGAGGATTTGAGCCTCCGCAAAATCTAGAAAAAACCTCGGTAAGGTTTTACATTCCAGAACGCTGATTCGCTGGAAATAGATCCTTTCAGCCAACCACAAGCGCCGGCGTTTCGATGCAATAGCGATCCAGCGAACAGCGAAGTGTTCGTCGGCGGTGCACCACTTCCCGGCCTTCTCTCAGCTCACCTCCTCTCGGCCTCATGGCTCTGCAGCCCAGTTCGCGCTCGTGGGTGGACGTGCCCTGCGAGAACCCGTCGGCGGCGCCGTGCCACCGCTCGCTGCACGTGTGCGCCGTGCGCAAGGACTCGCTCTACGTCTTCGGGGGTGCGTGAGACTGTCTGGCCTGATACATTGATTGCCCTCTGGTGTACTAGTCCTCAATACACAGCTAGAGGGCGTCAATTTGGCCTGCAATTTGCTAACGGTGTCTATCGGTGCGCGACTGCTGCGGCTGCAGGTTACGACGGATCGAACCGCATCAACGACTTCTACGAGTTCAACTTCAAGCGCAAGCTCTGGTCGGTGGTGCTGGCCATCGGCTCGGCCCCGAGCCCGCGCGACCGCCACGTGGCGGTGGTCTACAAGGACTCGTTCTATGTGTTCGCTGGATTCGATGGCAGCTCGCGCGTGAATGACTTTATTGAATACAACTTCCGTACGTCTTGAAGGTTTGGATGGCGCTGTGCGGTGCTGACTCCATGATGATGGTGGGTACTTTGTGCAGTGACGCAGAGGTGGAGTAATGTCGTAGTGAATGCTGGTCTGCCACCGACGGCGCGACACAGCCATGCTGCTGTGGTCTATGGTATGTTTCTTCAGCATGGAGGGTGTTGAGGATTTGGGTACAATACTTGACGATTTATGCGATGGTTGAGCAGACAAGTCGATGTTCTGCTTCGGAGGGTATGATGGCAGCTATAGAAACGATTTCCATGAGTTCAATTTCGGTGCGTGCGCTTTGTGTTCTTGTTATTGTGAGTAAAATGCACGGTCAATGCGAGTACTTACGGCCAATTTTTGGTTGTTGCTACGCCCGCCAGAAACAAACACTTGGTCAATGGTGGCAGCAACAGGGCGCGTGCCTAGACCTCGGTAATCCTGGGCGTTCTCGTTCGTGTGGGGAAGTGAAGACTTATGACGACTATTTTGTGCGACTGCCAGGTATCGATCGTCGCTGGTGGTGCACAACCACACGTGCGTGCTATTCGGAGGTCATGACGGTTCTCGTCATCTCAATGATGTCCACGTATACGACTTCGGTATGATTTACGAGTGCAATAGGTCTACTTTTGCATTTATTCACTTGATATTTTCGTGCTCGATCTTGGATGGTAGATACGCGGGTCTGGTCGCTACTCGCGACGGAGGGTCAAGCACCAATTGCTCGTGATAGCCACGTCGCTGTCATCAACTCGAATTCCATGTACATATTTGGCGGTAGCACGGGCACTGCTGTGAACGATTTCTATGAGCTCAGTTTGGGTAAGCTATTCTGGCTAAAACGTCTGGTTTGGTTCCCAGTGATGCTAAGTTTTGTGTTCGGACTCGTTGACTGCAGAGACAAACACCTGGCAATCTATGCAGTTCAATGGCCAACCACCAGGACAGCGATTCTGCCACGTTGGCACGGTATACGACTCCAACCTGATCATCTTCGGTGGCTACGATGGAAGTAGTCGCTTGGATGACTTCAAACAGTTCCGTTTTGGAGAAGATGAATTGCAGCTAGAGATTCCTGAGAGCACTCTTATCAATGATCTGAGGGTATTGGTGAATAACGACATCATGAGCGATGTAACGTTCATCGGTACGTGCTGTGGATTCCTGTATTCACTTCCGCCAGAATTTGTTATGTTTTACTAATCGGACTCCAACGTATTATACTTGTGACTGAACAGTTGAGGGCATCCCTGTATACGGTCACAAAATCCTGTGTATTCGCTGCAGCTACTTCAATGCGATGCTTACCGGAGAGGTACATGTACTTTCATCACCCACAAGCCCAGCATGCTACTCCGATGTATAAACTAAAAATGTGACTGTGTATTCGAACACAGATGCTGGAAAGTCGCGCGCGAGAAATTCAAATTACCGACGTACGTCGTCCGATCTTCATTTCTTTGATGGAGTACCTCTACACAGATCATCTGGACGTCGCTGTCGATGTTGCAATGGAGCTTTTCGTCACTGCCGATCGGGTACGCAACCCCACAAATATACTTAAGTAACAGTTTCGTAACTTTAACTAACGTATTGTTTTACTGCAACTTGAAATACAGTACGGGGTCGAGCGTTTGAAGCGCATCTGCGAAAGCAAGATGCTCGGATCTCTGTGCATCGAGAATGCTGCCAGCATTTTACATGCCGCGGATCTGCACAACGCGACAGTGCTACGAGACCAATGTGTAACTTTCATGCTCCACAACTTTGACGCCGTCACGAAGACCGACGCCTTTGAGGAAATGGGCCGCACCAACGTTGAATTGGTCTTTGAGCTACTTAAGCGCCGCTAGGGTACTTGACCGTCAGCAGGAGCAGGTGCAACGTAAGTACATGAAGCAGCAGCGTGGAGTGCCTTTTGTAATGGCATGCTGGTCCGAATTTATAGAATACAAGTACGTTCGTTTTGAAAACTCCCAACACGTGCATGGGGACACCGTTCTTCAGCAGCATCCTGCTCGGCAGGCTGGACTACCACATTCACAGGTGAAAATCGATTTGTATTTGCAGCTCCAAGGACCCCAGTCTACCTCACCGACCGATAGTGGTGACGCGAATGGTTCGGTAATGACTCTCGAAAACACTGCCCTTGTCGCCGTCGGCTTGCGCAGGCTCATTCGTCACTATTTCAACCCCCATTCCAAGCTCAGCTAACGTTCGGCGTGCCAATGATTCCTGCTCTTTCCAGATAAGCAACTCCTCCGATGCAGGTGCATCAGGACCTGCTAGCTTGATGACTTCTGCCATGGCCCGCACCCGCTCTACAAGCGGTCGTTCCCACACATCTAGCGCGTGGGCAAGGAACCGATCGACGTGCAGACGCGGGAAAGGGATGGCGCCTGGGGCACGTTCGGTCGTTGGGTCAATGCCATGGAAGTCGGAACCACCCAGCTGCAAGAACGAAACAAACAAACATTAGCTGTCACTTCACTATGGATTGGACCCAGTATATGGTATACCTTCAGGAGGCCAGATTCCTTCGCCAAGGCACCATACACGTCTATCTTGTTTGTGTCGTGGTAAACTTCGATGCCCTATTGCCAGTAACACGTCATTAGATGATATGTTTGACCGTGCAAACCAATCACCGTAACGGCAGTGTACCTGAATTCCAAGCTTTGCAAGGTCTGGGACAAGCGTCAACGGGTTCTGGTACGAGCACATTGAGAAAAGTGTTGAGCTAAATCATGCATCCACACGAATATCAGAACCAAGCCCACCTTGCAGCACCATGGGTGTGCGAGAACAGAGACTCCGCCCGCGCTAGCGATAAGCTTAATGGCTTCTTCAGGCGGGAAATGCTCACCCTAGTGCATGGAAGCGCAGACAACCGTATTTAAGCAATGCACATGCACACATAGCAACACACAAATCAACTTACCTCAACGTATGCAGGCCCGTCGTTATGCAGGTATCGCGCAAACGCCTGGCGGAAGTTGGCGACATGGCCAGCTTCCACCAGGGCTTCGGCAACGTGCGGTCTGCCAGGCGCCGCTTCACCAGCAATCTCCAGCACACGTTCCCACTTGAGCTTGATACCCATCGCTTCCTGCAGAAAATCAATCCAATCAACTAAGTTAGTTCCACCCAAAAAAGCCGACCCGATTGGCGGTGCTCAACCCACCAGTTTCTTCAGCATGCCCTTGCCACGCTTGTGTCTGCCCGTGCGGATCTTCAGCAGCTGCTTCTCCAGCTCGGCACTGTTCGACCCCGGGTAGAAGTAGCCCAGGATGTGCAGGTTCTCGCCGCCTTTCACCTCAGCGCTGATCTCGACTCCAGGGAACACCAGCACGCCCAGCTGCTGCGCCGCTGCGATGGCTTCACCTACTCCGGCCATCGTGTCGTGGTCCGTGAGCGACATGTACGTGACGCCATTAGCCGCCGCCTTGGCGATCACCTCGCTGGGCTTGAGCTTGCCGTCGCTGCACACACTGGTGCAACATTCCGTTGGTCCACATCCACAAGTACGTCAGCAGCAGCAACATCTCCAAAACATATATTATACATGTACTACAGCTCGTCTTCATGCCGTACCTGTGCAGGTGGAAGTCACCGCAGGCTGTGTCGCCTGCATCAGGAGAGTCACGGATCACCGCCGGATCAGCGGAATGGTGATCATTGGACGGGAACATGGCGTCGCTCAGAGCCTTATAGCCCGCGTCGGCCGCTGCGCCCCGAGCCCCAGCCAGCGAGCACTTACGGTTGAAGTTGGCCTGCATGTTCACGGGCTTGCGCTTGGCGCTCTTCTTCACCTTCTTCTTCTTGCGGCGGCCGCTCGCCGACGCCGACACCATGATGACCTCAGGTTGTCAACCACCTAACGTTTCTTTACTTTTTTGTATTGTATTACCGGTTTCTATCGGTATATCGGTAGCGGGGCTTCTAATAATGAAAAAAGACGTTGTTTCCCCTAACCCTGTATATAGTTGGGGCGAAGCCCCCCTATAACTGATTTATGTGTTTGTGTGTGGTACATCACTCTGTTTTACCAAGAGGCGTTATTACTTTTGGAAATGGGTTAGGTGTAGTATTTAGAATCACGTCACTAGGGAGAAATTAACGAGCCCAACTTTTTCTTGGGCTCCCCAAGAGAAAGTGCTTGACGGCATATGTCAGTCAGAGCAATCGCTAGCTTTCAATCGCTAGCTTCCAGGGATCATTCGATGAAAGTAGACGAGTTAGTTCCAACGGTCTCTACTGCTTGCGTAGCAGCCCTGCGTTACCAGGTCATTAACCATTCCCCCCACACAAGTCTGCAACAGCCCCACTAGCCTACAAGCCATGACGGGTTGCCGGAACTCTGTTTTAAGCAGTCGTCGTGCCAGCGCCCTTAGCTCGACCAAGGCCAGGAGCACTGGGACAAAAGGGCTGCTGCGTACAAGACTGCGGAGAAGGAAGGTTTCTGGCAAGCACAAAAAGGCCACGGTTAGAACTTCTGTTCCAGTTGAGTCTCCGACTACCCCTGCGAAGACGTCGTCGGTGGGTTTGGAGCGAAGCAGCTCATCTTGGTCAGATGTCCGCTTAGTGGGAACTTCTCCATACGATATGGAGACCGGTACTGTTTTTTTCTATTACGGATCGAGTTCACGACGGCCTCATTTATCGGTATCGAGTCAAATGGAGAGATGAAGACAACGAATTTCGCTGGCCAGACTCTTGGGTACCCGGATGGAGTTTGAGAGAGGATGGCTTCAGTGAGCAATGTGATCTTGTTGATCTGTGAAAGGAGTCGACATTTAGCTCGTTTTTCGCGTTCTGTTCGGAGCACAGTCACGTACGCGAGATCGGTGCGTCTCCGCAAGGTCAATGCGCATTCTTCGCTATTCGAGTGGCGGCTGACCTACTCGACAATGTTGGATGGTACACATTTGACCTAGTTACCTCGTTCCGTGAGCTGTGTGCAGCCCGTGGTCGGCCGCTTTCTCCGAGGGGAATATCGTATGGTGAGTTGCGGCTATTGGTCAAGTACTTGAACGCGCATAAGAGTACGACACGCAAGGCCATCGGGACGGGTACAATGGATAAAAATTTGTTTCACGGTGTGCGTGGACAGCATTCGAATTTGAGCTTGGGCGTATTAAATCTCGCGGACGGCATCTACATCTGTGCAGCGTTCGACTCGATGCGAGTGACACACTGCTTTGTGCTGCAAGTGTGTGAAGGGTCAATCTTGTTTTACGACTACAAGCACTGGGCTGCGTCTTTTGCAGAATTCGATTCAAAGTGGATTTATGGGCTTCAATTCGTCCGCCACATTTCAGTGGTCGAGTGCAACGAAAAGAAGTGAAAAGCTTATCTCAAGTAGTATATTTTTTATTTACTCAGCATTTTGATTAATCCAATCGATATCTAATCGAGTGATCTCAGGCCATCTTCGTGTTGGTGCGAAAGCTTCGTCGAAATGCAGCATATCCAAGCTTAATGTCATCGTTTC
Source organism: Phytophthora europaea (assembly GCA_030463285.1). Classification (NCBI taxonomy): domain Eukaryota; phylum Oomycota; class Peronosporomycetes; order Peronosporales; family Peronosporaceae; genus Phytophthora; species Phytophthora europaea. The sequence continues at coordinate 7,083 of JAHQIV010001280.1, forward strand.
ATCAACTTCTCTGATAAGTTGAATCCATTGGCTTTTGTCCATCGGTGGAGTGATTCTTCTGCAAGTTCGAGGCTGGGGTATATGCACTCGGGTGGTGGCGCGATGTTAAACAGCTCGCCGTTGTCCGAGAAGGATGTTGAAGCGGAGACGGAGGTGGCGGCTACAGTTGGTTCGGTAGGAGCAGCAGTTGGTTCACGGGGAGAAGATGAAGCGGGTTGCACGCAGGAGGCAGAAGCGAAAGAAGCAGCTTGCATCGTGGAAGAGGTTGGAGTGGACGAGGTGTCGGAAGGAAGGGGGAGGGGGGGCGATAAAATGGATTGTTGCGGCACTTTGATCATCAGGAAACTACTTCTATTGTTATCGCCAATGGGCAAGAAAGCGAGAAGCCTTTGTTTTGCCGGATTTAGTTGCTGTGCGTGGGCAAGACTGAGGTTCAAGAATGCGGTCTGGGCGGTGAGTTCAATCGGGCCGATCCGAGCTTGATGGCATTGCGTCTGTGCAAATACATTTAAAGCGAGAAGACCCGTCGATAAATAATTATAGTCCTGCATCTCTCTCTGGTGTGCAAATATGGACATTTAACTCATTGGAAATGCCTATGGAGCGGCAGAATATACAGCCGCTTAAGCAAAGCAGAACCGGACACAGTTCGCTTTAGAAACGTGATTTCCGCAGCGGTAAAGAGGTGCGACCCAAATCTGCCTCAACACGCTACTTTAAAACGGGTTGCTAATGCTACTTTGTCGATTCGGGAGGTTAGCGCGCAGGAGGCGTATTATATTTTGTTAAGAAAACTCCCGATGCACGGAAAGTCTAGACAAATAACTAGAGTAAAATGTATGCGGCACCACATGCGATATTATCGAATTGAACGTGCAGAACTACTTTCACCAGGTGATGCTATTCGCATTGAATCAATTGAGACTGCATATATGGCACGCCCTGTTGAACCGCCCTTCGATAACTTGACGCTAGCTTCTTTGTCGAAAAGTATGAGCTTGTCGACAGTATTCCAGATACAGGCGTTTGCGATGCGTATTGGAAACGGACTGACTATGGTGGATTTATCAAACTCCGCAACAAAGCCCACGTTGTTCGTGGTATGCCGTGGATAGCTCCTGATTCATCGAACCCTGACTATTGTTTCGCTGAAATATTTCTTCATAAGCCATGGAGAGATACAGCTGAGTTACCGCAGACGGATGAGGATTGTATTGAGCGTTTTAAGGTAGAGCAAGAGCGTGCACTTACGACTGAACTTGTGGTAGAGTCTAGCCTAGCAACATCTCGGCACCAAAATATCGATCTCCTACGAAAATCAGAAGTAGTCACTGCTATGCCGGAGTCAGAGTACGTATTTGTTGAGCAGAGGGATGTAATAGAAAATGAAAATGTATGCAGAATGCAGCAATGACGGCGGTTGTTTGGACGTCAAAGCATCGTTATACTACTGAAGACATTGATAAGGCTCGTGTATTCATTAAGGACTACGTTAAACCTTGGATCAAATTGCAGCGTGAAAATATAAACAGCAGTGGTAGTGGCTGTGGAGGTCAGCATCGACCAATTGAAAGTTCTTACATTTATCCCGTTAGCGGTGAAAACGCTACAATGGATGCTTACCAATGGGTGCCTTTTGCGTTGGCATGAGTCAAGCTCGAAAACGTTTTCGTGCCTGTGAAAAAAGATTGTCTGAGCCAATGCAAACGATCATTCAGGAAGAAGGCATAAAGCTGGCTAATAAAAAGCACATAGTAAAAGATGTACATAACGTGTTTTGTGAGCATTCCAAACGCGTTTTGCTTTTGGCTCATCAAGGAACAGCTGCCTTTAACATTAAAGGGCACACTATTTGCTCGGCTTTTGAGCTAACATCATTCTCACGAAGCGCTTACTCCGTCCCTTATACATCACTGACAACCCAAAAAGGGGGCACCACTAAATTGAAGAGAATGTAGGAGCGACTGGCAGGTGTGCATTTAGTTATCATAGATGAATTTAGCGTGATTTCATGTGGTATGCTGTACTCGATAGATCAGAGAACGCGTGAGATCTGGCCTAAGTGCAAACATCTCGCCTTCGGTGGGCGAGATGTAATTTTCACAGGGGATCCGGCTCAATTAGATCCCGTGATCCCATACGCAGTTTCGACACCACTATTGACAATTCAAAACTCAATTCAGCGACTTGGTCGGGAGCTTTGGATAAACATTCCATATGTGTGTTTATTAGCAGGGCAAAATAGAGGAAATCTAGATCCTGAGTGGTTCTCTGCGTTACGTCGGCTACGGTGTGGTTGTCCTACTGATGAAGATGTTACATTATTCAATAGTAGATACTGCGTGCGGTTGCAGATGCCGAATTGGGCTCCAACAGCTAAACACATTGCCTATCGTAACGTAGATGTTGCCGAAGCGAATAACGACAGTTTAGACGCTAGTTCTTTGCCCGTTGTTACTATTCGATCGAAGCACTCAGTTCAGCTAAAACGACTAGCAAAGCACAGAGCCGTGTCTGCGGCAGCAGTAGATGCATTGCAGCGCGAAGCCGAACTTGCGGATTCTAATAGAGAAGAGTCGTAGCAACACTTCTAAAGCTATCGACTGGGGCCCCCGTGACTCTCACCTTCAATGTGGAGCAAGCGGCAGGCCTCTGTAATGGCACAAATGGCATTGCGTATGATTTGATGTATAATGAGAGCACGAAGGTGCCCATTATTCTCGTCCAGATCACTGACTTGTATATTGGACCGTCGTTTTTAGCTGGAATCCCTAATATCGTACCAATTGTCCCTAAGAAGATAAGTTGGACGGAGAGGACAAGTGATTTAAGTGTCTATCGTGAAGGTATTCCTCTACGACTTGCATTTGCTATCACAGTTCATAAAGTACAGGGGTTAACTTGCAGAAAGGTAGTTTTTCACTCTGCAGCTATACCTAGCGGGTCGTTCGCGTGTGTTGCGCTTTCGCGAGTAAGAACTCGAGAAGATATTGTCCTTACTGCACCTTTAACAATAACTAAACTCACACCTTCAAAAGATAAACCTACCATTTGGAAACGTGAAGAGCAACGCATACAAACAGCAGTGAGTCGGACTGAAACCAATGCACAAGAAACCATTGTAACGATGCAACAAATAGCTTCACTTCACAACCAGTCGCTACGGCCCCGGTGATTGCCTATTCTTGACTTTAAATACCTCTGTTAGCCTATTGCTGTTTAGCTTGATTTTGTTTCGAATATACGCAGATGAGCCGAAACTACTGCATTTGGCCCTTCGCAGGCTTACTACTTGATTCACATTTCATTTTGCCAGCAAACGAAAAACTATGAGCGACGAACACCCCCCTGTCGACTCTTGCAGTCTGCGTGCTGAAGGCTTTGGGTCGCCTAAGCCAACACGCCAACCCCATCACCCAAAAGCAAGTCCAGCAAACCCGGGCTCCAAGACCCAAGCGCTCAAGCGAATTCAAGTAGAAGAACCAAGTATCGAGTCCAAGCAAGGAAAGAAGAAGTTGCGGACACCAGGTGACTCCGTCTCGGCGAGGCTACGCGACGAGTGCAAGCTTAGCGCCATTTCCGGCTGGAGTAAAGCGGATATTCGCGCAAAGCTCCAACGCGCGAAATCCCAGCGCCGAGAGAGAGCGCGTCAAATGCTTGCAGCCCTTGAAGCTGAAGAGAAGCGGGCGCGAGAGTATCATGAGGTGCCCGGGCGGTTCGAAATCGAAAAAAAGTTTGTTCGGATTCGCAGAGATGTCAGCTTCAATATGATGCGCGAGCAATTGAAGGCACAAGGTAGAGCAGCACCGTAGGAAGCCACGGCAGCAAAACTAATAAACAGTAGATTAAAATCATACGTCAATCATGAATGCATTGTAGTAGTAATGAGAAATAATTCAAATCAAACGTAACATTCAATTCCGGTCGAAATGCACATTCTTAACGTCGGAACTTGTACTCACCGCCTTGCAAAGAAGCATACACGACCGCATAGCTCTTCACCGCGACCTTGGAAAACTCACATGTTGCTCAGCACTCCGCAAGCGACACATCACCCGGATACCATACGTAGATGACAACATCTAGTTGTCTGGTTGCGTGGCTGGCTTGGGCCGTTTGAATAAACGGCCTGGCGTTGCCGCAGCTCCAGCACTTCGCGATCTGCAGGTAAATACATAATACATGAACAGCGCATTAAAAAACAATCCACAACATTTAATACATCTTGCAATGGGTTTCGTACGGCGTAGCATCTTCTGCGCTTTCACGCTTCGAGCGTGTGCGGCCCGTTGCTGCTGAGCCGCAGTAGCTGAGGGAGCCGACGGGCTGCTGTCTGGGCTTGCTTCATGATCGTGCAGCGAATCGTGACGCGAAGATGTGCCATCGGCACTAGCAACACCCGCAGCACTTGATTGGCTGACCGTCGCACTGCCTTCGTGGTCGCGACCTACTAAGATTAACTGTTAGATTACACAGAATCCTCAGAGAAAACGCATTAGACTGTACAGTACGTACCCTTAGCTTGCCGAGAAGACTTGGATGCCGCACCGGCCGATCTCGGTCTCTCTTGTATTTACATAGCGACATGCTAAACTCAATTAGAGATGCATATCTACCTCACCATCCTGTTGTTCTCTGCGCTTACCTTTGACGGAGCGCTGCTTGCTTCCGCTCCCCGTCGTCGTCTTCTTTTTCGCCATCTTTCCAACTGACGTCAAAGATTGGGGGCGTCGCCCAAAACTGTGTTGATACACAGATTTTGGTGTTGCCCCTTCAAGCAGCACGTAACTCGTGGTGCTCCACTAGTAGTTTGAAACTCTAGTGATGGGGACGTAAACGACGTTAACTTTAAACCTATCATTTAGCATATTCCATATAATAGGAAGTATGCGAAATTTGGAGTTTTAACATACCCAGAGTAAAAATACGTTGACCACAGTCATGCCTAGTGCTTTGAAATCCCAAAAATACCACTTAAACCTCTTCATAACTACAGTTTAATTTTGAAACCTATGATATAAACTATGCGAAATGATAGGCTTTAGGTTAACGTCGTTTACGTCCCCATCACTACTACCACTCCGTTCCGCTATTATAGCACGGCACCACTCTTTTGGTTGTTCCGGAAAAATAGCACGCAAAAAACAACTTGATTCCAGTATGGTTATACAAAAACGGCCACTAACAATCCATCCAGATTGTAAAAATGGCTTTGACCGAGGCCTTTTTACTTACTTCTTGTCTTTTTTCACTTTATTGTCATACAAAGACCGTGGCAATCGCCACATCAAAAGAGCTTTTGAGCCCAAGAACGTAAAAAACACTGGCAAAATCGTAAGACACTAAGTACCCTGCGTGCTGAACGGAGTTATAGTTTCTAACATATGTTGCAGGTACTTCAAAATCATATAACTTGTTATTTTCATTATACAGTACATCAAGTTACAGGTTGAGCCAGCATTCAGGACATTCATTCTTATTCGTACTTACTGGGGTGTGTTAAGCGTTATTGGGTGAGATACTCTTGCGAGCCACAGCATTTCGACATCAGCCCAGTCCGACGCATCCTGC
>JAHQIV010001281.1:0-12647 GCA_030463285.1 Phytophthora europaea
CACACACGGAAACTCCCGGTCGGAAAGGTGGAAGGCGGGTGGTTTTCCCTTCCTCAGCGGCAGCTCAATGGTCTACCTAATGGTTAGGCCGTCACAGTCTAACCCCCCCGAACACTTTACGGTCAGGACATCTCTCCGACTCGTACGTAGTGGAGTATTCGCGGATTGGATCATAAAGGGATGTGAAGTTCACATTGCGACTGACAGAGTTTATTTATTCAAATCATGTTTTCTCAATGACGTATCGACTGGCAAAGGTTTTATACTTTGTGTCATTGTGAATGAGAGACACTCATGTATTTGAGTAAACGGAATACACAGGATATCGGATTATGAGAGCAATGCAGGGAGGGATGACACCTTTTCCCTTCGTTGAACTGGATCTCCAGGCGGGATGGGCGGAGTACTGCTGCGAAGGTTTCGACTTGCGGTGCCAGCTCACCGGTAGCCTATTACCAGTGGTAAGGTAGCTCAGATTAAGCAGCAGTTTGTTCAGGCACTGAGAGCGCCAAGTAGTTGCTTTCCGATCTCTAGGCGAACAAGTCATTTCCAACGATTCGTTTCTGCTGTGGATCAGTCCGTCGCAGCAAGTTCAACGGCACAGCGTTGCTCGGCGAAGAGGCCAGTGCACCCGAATGCTCGGTCGCCAACGGAGCGTAGTACGGCGCTGTCCCGATATCTTGATGCAAATATGAGCCTGCGCGTACGGCGCTGCACCTTGGAATCTCCTGGCGGGGATGCGAGGGCAAGCGGGTGGCTTCCCCCCCCCCCCCGGCCTGGCTGAGCGGTGAATGCACATAGTTGGCGTCGATGCGCTCGCTTTGAGCCTCAACCGTCGTAAGGCAACTTCCACATGAACATCTCCATCATCGGCGTCGCGCTGAACCACGTTGCGGCGCACTACCGGTACACGCCCAACTCGGGCGACGACACGGTCCTGAAAACAAGGCGTGGATGCAATTGCTTGAAAAGTATCGCAGGCCCGCTTCTAGATTTCACGCACCTACATGTAAAACCCAAACTGCACCGCGGAGGGATGACACGCCTGGGAGGGTGGGCGATGTATGATGGTGTCCACCACATCACCACAACAGGGTATCCAGTATCAGATTCATTTGCCCGATGCCGTTGACCTCCGTGACCCTCGTCCTGCATAGCAAGCTGGCTAACCGCGCGCCGGACATCGCCACCACCATCGCCTCGGACTTCCTCCTACCAGACCTAACACTGGCTCAAGCGTGTCAATTGGCACCCGTCGGATCCACTTCTCTGCTGGATTTGGTGTGGCTCAGGAGTCTGCGAGATGCCAAAACCACTAAATGGACCGCGGCGAAGCTACTGCAGAGCGAGCCCCACTACAATCGGTGGCAGTTCTCTCAGGCAATGCTGCAAACTGTTCGCCGTGGCGACTTGGTGACGTTGCAGTGGCTATTGACACACTTTTCTGGTTGCCCGGTGTCTTCCGAAGTGGTGGAGGAGGCTGCTCGAGGCGGCCACCTGTGGGTCTTGCAACTGCTGGAAGCTGACAGGACCCATGGAGGCATTGAGTGGAGTGACAGGAGTGTGGATGAAGCTGCACGAAGTGGCAAGTGGGAACTGGTGCGGTGGCTGCTTCGACGCACCAGAAGCACGAGGGAGGCGAGAAGAGCCGACGACGATGTGGTCAACTGTGCCTTCGAGCAGAACAACTTGGTAGAAGTCAAGTGGGCTATTGAGAGGCGATTTCGAGTCAGGAGTATCACTTTCCCTGATTGTGTTGAAGCGGGGTGGCAAGGACGGGCGGAGATTCTCCGGTATCTGCTCGATGGGAGTCATGTTCCTGTGGCAAATATTGGTGGGATCGCAGCGTACCGAGCCGCGCGCTTCGGGGATTTGGATTTTATCAAGTGGCTGGCATCGAAATACAAAGAGCTGATTGATGTTCAATACTGGGCGCATGCCGCAGAAAATGCGAGCGAAGGTGGCCACCTTTCTGTCGTGCAATGGGTGTTCGTGAACGTGGGCGGCATTGTTCGTGGTAATGGCCCCTCAGTGGCCATGTTTGCAGCAGCAGAGAACGGTAAGGTTGACGTAGTGGAATGGCTTTACAAGCAGTACGGCGCAAAGTTAAACGTTGAGCTGTTCCAAGAGCTCACTGTTCCTTCCGATGCTGGTGACGATGAGGAGGAAGATATGATCCCAACAACAGCTATGGATGCCGCAGCCAGAAATGGACACTTGTGCGTACTGAAGGTTTTGAACGGTATCGATGCAGTATCACGAAACAAGCAGAGGAAACGAGGTGGGACGTCAAAACGCACTCAAGTTCGGCAGGAAGGTCATTATCCTCGTTGTACGTCTTTTGCCATGGATGCTGCTGCCGCAGGTGGGCATTTAAACGTCGTAAAGTGGCTGCATTCGCATCGTACAGAAGGATGCACGATTGCTGCGATGGACCGCGCTGCAGGCAATGGACATTTGGAAGTGATGCAATGGTTGCATTCTTACCGCTCGGAAGGATGCACCACTGCGGCTATGGATAATGCCGCAAAGCGGCGCTATCACGTTGAAACGTGTGAAGGCTCGAGATGCGATTTGTGCTGTCTCAATCTAACACCGGCTTCATTTCACGAAAAACAGCTCGAGATAATTCAGTGGCTGCATATGAACCGCACTGAAGGCTGCACTACTGCAGCTATGGATGGAGCTGTAGCCAACGGTAATTTGACATTGCTGCAATGGCTGCGTGACAACACAGCAGAAGGATGCTCGCCTAAGTCAATGGTGTCTGCTGCACGTCTGGGACGACTAGACATTATCAAGTGGCTTCAAAAATATTATACGGAAGCGTTCACTCGTAAAGCTATGCCTAAAGCTGCGAGTCGTGGTCATTTGAACGTGGTTAAGTGGCTATGTATGGACCAAGTTGCTGACAAGGCGATGCAAAAAGCAGCATCGCGAGGGCATTTACACGTAGTTCGGTGGCTTCTACCTTATTGTTCCAACCCAAATGCCCTGCTTTCAGCAATGAAGCTGGCGCATTCAAGGGAACATTTTGAGGTGATGTTACTTTTGGATGCCCAGCTAGGCAGTCACTACGACGGCAACGTTCTAAGAGAAATGAGGTGCCATTGGCTTAAGTACCGTGATATTCAGCACTGGTTCGACGAGAAGTACCCACCACCTCCTGAACATGTTGATAGGGCTGTGTTGTCAGCTGTTTGAGGGTCTGGAGTGCATTGCAATTTACTAAACATATTTGGGAATACGATGTTGTTCGTTACTGCGGTGCCGTGTTTCAGCGAGCTACCATGCAGGTGCCACACGTAGAAAATACTACAGTAGTATGGACCAACCAACACCGCCTAATGCGTTTTTCACTTCGGAAAACATGGCTCATGCTGCGGCTCAGTATTTGGTGGATTCTACTGGATAAACGAGATGTATATTGTTTTACGTCCCAGGAAGATATTACCGGCAGCAGAAAAAAAACTACTTCGACGTAGTTATATTTCATTTTTGTATGCAAACATGCTATTTCAAAGTTTATTGAAACGCGTGTCCTGTAGAAGTAAAAACATGAAGCCAACGTCTCCGCTAACCCTCGCCTGCGCTCGTCTAGTCCTGCGCCACAAAATCCCAGCCAAGACGCTGGACATCGTGGCTGCACTCATCTCGGACTTCCTCGTTGAAGAAATTTCTCTATCCCGCGCTTGCGCCCTAAGTCACACCGGGTCCCTCGCGTTACTGGATCTGATATGGACGAGATCTCTTCGCTCGGGGGATTACTGGAGTGTAGCCAAGCTGCTCCACCGTGAAAGTCGGTACTACCGCTGGCAGTTCTCCCAATGTTTGGTGGAGGCTGTGAAACGTGGGGACCTTCGGAGGTGGTTCAATGGATTTTGAACCATTTCTCGGACTGCCCTGTTACCAATGAAGTGGTGGAGGAGGCTGCTCGAGGAGGTCACCTTTGTGTGCTGCAACTGCTGGAAAGTGACGAAAATTGCGGGGAAATTCAGTGGACGGGCGATTCTGTCCTGTACGATCACTATAGCTTCAATTATGCAGCAAATAGTGGACACTGGGGTGTTGTGGAGTGGCTACTGGGCCATTTGGACATGACGCTCGAGATGCGAAGAAGCAACAGTTTGGTTGTGCTTCGTGCGTGTGAGCAATGCAACCTGGAGCGGGCTAAGTGGGCGATCGCCAAAGGGTTTGGGGTGGAGGGTTTATCATGTTGTAACTTCGAGAACTACACCGAAACGAAATGGCAAACCCGTACTGAGATTGTGAAGTACATTCTCGAAAGAGGACTCGGGGACGCTGCTTTGATTGCAAATGATGTGTTGTACGAAGCAGCGCAAGCTGATGATGTGGAGTTCTGCCACTACCTCCGGTCATAAGGAGGTCGCAACCGCTTGGAGTACGATGATATTTGTTTGCTACATGGCGAGTGCGTTCGGCTGCCTGTCTGTGGTACGGTGGCTTTTAAGGAGCCTCGAGAGTTCCAGCGAGTACAATGCCCCAGCAGAAGCCATGTTTTCGGCAGTGGACAATGGCAACTTAAAAATGGTTAAGGCGCCGTATCAGAGCTACTCTTGCAATCCAAACTTTGATTTGTTTCACAAGCGTGGGTATCGGCGAGATGAGGGGTATTGTATTATGGATATCGCAGCCGAAAAGGGATACATCAAGATACTTAAATTCCTGCAGCACGCTTACGTAGAAATTAAGGGAGCAAGCCATTGAGCTGCCGCTGAGAAAGGGAAAACCACCCGCCTTCCACCTTTCCGACCGGGAGTTTCCGTGTGTGCATTGCCGTACGAATGAGCTCATACTCGAGCAAAGATACCTGGACAACGCCGTACGACGCGCCACGACAGACTGGCGATGCGGTGTTCCAAAGCGCTGGCCCCATCGCCGACTGCCGCCGTCCACCCAGCCGCCCTGTGGCGTATGACTGTCGCCGCTTTCATTCCCGTTGAACATGAAGCTCATTTCCCAATTCGCCTCGGTCCGCTCAAGACCCCCCCCCACCCTTTCAAGGCCTGAACCCCTTCAACTACCGTTTGCTACTCAACTGATCGCCCAAGATGACTCCAGAGTCCCCTACCTCGGACCCGAAGCATGCCGAGTTCGTGGCCATGCCCCTGACCCCGAAGGCTGACGGCAGGGTAGACGACGAACGCTACTGGGAGGCTTACGTCCAAGTGGAAGAACTCCCCGTACGCGTGCCCCGTAGTCGTATTTGGCCGACCAACCCTGAACAGTGTCAAGGTCTCAGCCCAGCGAACGTCGAGGAGGTGCGCAAGCTGTGCGGGTTCAACCGCTTGTCGCCGCCTACGACCGTGCCGGACTACATTCTGTTCCTGCAACAGTTCCTCGACATGTTCATGATTCTACTGACCATTGCGGGGCTTCTAAGTCTCATCGCGTACTTCATCGACACGTCGACGACCCTGAACTTGTATCTGTCGCTGGTCCTGTTCGCTATCGTGGTCGCCACGTGCACTATCACGTTCCTGCAAGCGCGGTCGACCAGCAAGGTGATGGATTCGTTCAAGAACATGCTTCCTCAGCAGTGCACGGTGGTTCGTGACGGCGTTAGCCAGACCATTCCAGCCGAAGAGCTTGTGGTTGGCGACCTCGTGTGGGTACGCAATGGTGACAAGGTCCCCGCCGATCTGCGAGTTCTACTGTGCAACAATCTCAAGGTTGAGAACTCTTCGCTGACGGGGGAGTCCGAGCTGATCCCCATAACATCGGACGCGCAGGAGGAGTCGGTGGCTTACTTGGAGTGCAAGAACGTCGTGTTCAACGGGTCCCTCTGCTTCGACGGGTCAGCATTGGGTCTAGTGCTGACAATTGGTGACAAAACCGTGATTGGGCGGATCGCTGAGCTGGCCACGTCGACAAGTACGCGCGAAACCAACATGCAGCGCGAAGTGAAGGCGTTCGTGCGCTTCATCAGTGTCCTTGCTGTGGCGATGGCTGGAATTCTGTTCGCGGTTGGCGTCATCCGCAAAGGGGGAGCGGATGTGATGTCGACGTTCGTCAACGGCTTCCTGGTGATCATTGTTGCAAATGTACCCCAAGGTCTCCCCGCGACTGTGACCTCCTTGTTGACTATCACCGCGAGTCGGATGGCGGCGCGCAATGTATTTGTGAAGCGTCTTGACTGTGTGGAGACGATGGGGTCCATCTCGTTGATCGCGACCGACAAGACTGGTACGCTGACCAAGAACGTGATGACTGTCACGGACACGTGGGCGGGTCGAGAGTTCGCGGCTCAGCCTTCCGGCGGCCGTGTCGTGATCGAGTTGGATGACAAGACCGACTATTTGTCGGGAATGACCCCGAAGGCGGTTCTTGTTCGGGGCGCTGCGCTTTGCAACCGGGCAGCTCCTGACATGACTGCTCCTGAAAACAACAAGGTGGCAGCTGACGCTCTGGCGGACGGTGGTGACGAGAAAATGACTGGTGTAGCTCGACCGTCCGGTGTCAGAAGCTCGTTTAGTTTTTCTCGGCTCAGCTTTCAAAGTCAATTGTCGGTACGTGAGCAATCTACAGTCTTGGCGAAGCGCCAATACACCGGCAACCCGTCCGATATCGCGCTGCTCCGCTTTGCCGATTTGAACTACTCGTCAGACATCACGCGTGAGGAGTACTCGGTTGTCTTTGAAATCCCGTTCAACTCAACGAACAAGTGGCAGCTGGTGATTGTTCCTGCCCCGAGCGAGAAACACACGCTGCGTAGCTTTGACGTGTTCATGAAGGGGGCGCCAGAAGTGATCGTCAAGCGATGCAGTACGATCTTATCGTCAACCGGCGAAGAACTACCGATGGGCGATGCCATGATCCGTGAGTTTTTACAAGCGTACGCATTCTTTGGCAGCAAAGGCCGACGTGTTCTCGCGCTAGCGACTCGGCGGTTTGACTCTCCAGACGCAGCCTTTTCAGTTGAAGAAGCCAACTTTCCCTCTGATAACTTGTGCTTTGTTGGCATGGCTGCGATCATGGACCCCCCTCGAGAAGACGTCCCCGAAGCCATCGCCAAGTGCAAGGATGCTGGTATCAAGGTGTTCATGGTTACGGGCGACCACCCGCTGACAGCTCGTGCCATCGCGTCGGAAATCGGTTTACTCGACGATCCTGACAACGTGCTGGAGCTTTTAGCGCCCTCCTCGGCCAACGAAACTACCGAGCTACTCGACGATTTGTACACGTACGACAGTGCAGTTGTCCATGGCGGTGTGATCAACGCGCTCTCGAATGACGATCTGAAGGCCATTCTGCGCTTGAAGTCTGTGGTCTTTGCTCGGACAACGCCTCAGCACAAGCTCCAGATTGTGCAGGCGAGCCAGGAGCTGGGTGAATGCGTTGGTGTGACGGGAGACGGTGTGAATGACGCTCCAGCTCTAAAGCAAGCCGACGTGGGAGTCGCGATGGGGATCAACGGTAGTGATGTGGCTCGGCAAGCTGCAGATATCATTCTGATGGACGACAACTTTTCATCGATCGTCCGCGGCGTGGAGCAAGGGCGCGTGATCTTCGACAACCTCAAGAAGACCATTGCCTACACGTTAACGCACCTATGACCGGAGATTATGCCTGTGGCGATCAACTTGGCGCTTGGGATGCCTGCGGGCATGACCTCGCTCCAGATCTTGAGCATCGATCTCGGCACGGAGCTGGGCCCCGCGATTTCAATCGCCTACGAGGGTGCGGAGAGCGACATTATGAAGCGACCCCCGCGTAACCTCATGAAGGACCGGCTGATGTCGAAGTCTCTGCTGGTCTACGCGTACGCCGTCGCTGGTATGATCAACGCTGCTGGCTGTTTGGTCGCGTATGGAGCCGTCTTCTGGCGCAATGGAATCTCCTTCTCGGACTTGTTCATGAGCGCTGACAACTACTGGACAAGTGGCGCCGATACATTTTGCACCTCGGACGGCGAGTGCTTCGACGAAGCAGAACAGACGCGGTTGCTGGAGCAGGCATGTGGCTCGTGGTACATCGCGCTGATAGTGTGCCAGTTCTTCCACGTCTGGATGGTGAAGACTCGGCGTACATCCGTGGTCAACGCCAGTCCGTTGAAGAACACTGTCACGATTTACGGTGCAGCGATCGAGATCCTGATCGTTGTGTTCGTCGTGTACGTTCCTGGGTTCCAGTCTTTCTTCGGGACCGCGTCAGCTGACTATGTGCCGTGGTTAATTGGCTGCGGCACCGGTGTCATGACCTGCTTGTACAGCGAAACAATCAAGGCATTTGCCCGGAGGGAAATACCCGGACAGGAACGCTGCCTTGCTCGATGGCTGGCGTGGTGAGCAGGTTTGCGATATACTTCTACTATAGTTCTTCGTCACAGTATGAGTGCTAGGCTAAGTGCTACTCGGCGGGAGCTCAGACGCAACAACATTATCAAGAACGGGCTAGAAAACCAGGAAAGTAGGACGAACTTTTATTAACTTCACACGTTTCCATTCAATCCGCACTCGAAGTATTGGGTGTTCTAGACAAAATTTCCGAACCGGCTGATTCAATCGCCCCGGCCACTTGCGTTGGCTATAGTACCCATATTAAATACGAATTGAATCACTCTAAGTACGAATTGAACTTGACATACGATTAGGCAAACAACTTGACTTTTGTATATGAGTGGTTTTCGGAACTCGGAAATTTTGGCCGGAATTGGCAATAACGATTATCATGCAGCCCCAGAAAAAATACTGTGACCTCGGCAAAAAAATTGACGCCTACCATTACGAAGGAGCTGGTCAACTTCAAGTCCACTATCGGCGCCCACATCTTCGACAAGGCCGTGCGCGTTGCGCCCAGGGTGAGCTCTGAAATTTAAAGGCAGTGTTTCGATCTTTCGTTCCAGGATGAATAATTTCGATAAGCGATTATCCTGGTGATCATGCAGTATGAAATCTCGAGTACGTTGCAGGACACTATTTCTCTTGGCTTCTCGTGGATGGCCGCGCATCTGGCAGACCTGCTGCAGAAAAACAACGTTATTGTTGCCGACGAAGTAGCTCCACGGGCCGAGTGCACCTTGTAAGAATGCACGGAGCAGGCTTGCACGACAAACACGCTCCTACGCAGCCAAAATGACCTTCAAGCAGCCCACCGCCTCTGGTTCGTCAGCAATATCCATGTGGGTGAGCTGCTTGTCGACTGCCGCTCGCGTCAGCAGTTCGTGGACAACACGGTGGCCGGACCCATTAACCCCCTGGCGTGCCGCCGTCGCAAACGTAGTCTCCCGACCTGTACGGACGCGGAGGATGTGGCCACCCCAGAATCCTGGCTCTACCGGCTCGAGCAGTTCCTCATCGACTACGGGCGCGCTTCCAGCGTCAAGCTGCTGCGCGAGCGCTTGTTGGTCTTCCGCGAGCGCTGCTCGTGCTACACGACCCTGGCCTTGGTGGACGTGGGTGTGCTGCATAACGGCGAGCCCCACGTCTTGTATCCGAACGAGATCGTCGACAACGTTCTCTTCCACGGCAAGCGTGGCAGGCGCAGTGCAAGGAGGTCGTGCAGAACTTAGACATCATGCACATTGTGAAGGCGATGCGGACGATGGCAACGCCTTCGAGGCAGACGACGTCAAGTGTTGGCCACCATAATTTCCAGCAGGTTTGTCAGACCCGCTTTCGAATTGACGCATCCGTCGTGGGTATCCAAAAGCTGGTACCAGCACCCGCCGTTCCAGGTCAGCCCTTCGCTCGCGTCCAAACGTGCCGAATCCTGCACGCACATGAACATCAGCATCTTCAGCACATCCGGGGTCGCCGACGTCATGGACGCACCCATGGGCGAGCCGTTGTCGCGCGAGGAAAGCGACTTGATGCTCGAGTGCCCGCAGCCGGCCGCCATTAGGTTCTGGATCGGGGCCCACAAGGCCGGGTCGTGCTCAGATTGCTACTGCTTCTTGAGCCGATCGCTCTCCTCCTGCGCTTGTGCGTTCTCCCTGCAGCGCGGTGCAGTAGTGCTCATGGTGCCACCGCGTAAGGTCTCGTAGGTGAGCGAGCAGCAGGAGCTCGCAGTTTGAGTCGCAGAGGATCCGGAGCGCCAGCGGCACAATGAGCATATTGAGGAGCGCGTCCTCCTCGCAGTTCTCCAGCGCGAGACGAACGGTTTGAGCGCCTCACGCTACTAGCGCGTGCTCCGCGACTGGGGTAAAATCCGCTCTCAGAGCGCGCAAGTTCCCTGCACATATAGCAGCCCCCGAACACGCACTGATGACTCATGAGTGCCGCTCATGCAACATGAACACGTGGGTAATTAAATAGTCTGCGTGCTGCGCTGCAGCGCTCATGCAACATGAACACGTGGGTTAAAATGTGGGTAATTTGTCTGCGCTCTCTAAAACCCCCACTAGTTTACGTGAAATACCCACCTTTTCCATGAAAATCTCACTTATTTTTGTGAACTTCATACGTGAAAAACACTTGATTGTCGCTAGAACGCGTACAAGCAACATCTACTGGGTTAATCTCTTTTGCTAGGGACATTGCCTCTTAGAGTGTTTTAGAACAGTAGTTGGCTGAGCACTGTCAAACTCTATAGATTGAAGTTGCGTTATTGCGTCAGTCGCACCACTTTGAGCGGGTTTTTCTAGAATTGTTGCTTGCTATGCGTTCTTGGTAGAGAATCGCATCCCAGTAGAACTCTGAAATAAATTTCAGAGAACAGCGATATCATAACGCCTATGTGCGGTGTGACCCTACTTGCCTCGTTCGTCCGAATTGTTGAGCAAGCTGAATAAAGTTTGCATGACGGGGTGGCGTTGAACTGGACGAAATCGACTGACAACCAAAATTCTTTCAACTGACAAGCTCTGGGGTGCGAAGCTGATACTGAATTCTTGTTCATTGATCGGGTACTTGCACGAAGCTCAAGCCGCGCGATCGTGAGCTGCAATGGTGGCGTCATGATAGAGACTGCTGCAGCAAACAACAAACTGGTCTGCCGAAAACAAAAATGCACTTGTTGTGAGCGTTTTGTAAGCTTAGACTACGATGTAGAAAAAATCAAGTCGAATCGTTTAAGAATCTTCAATGCATAACTGGCTGTTCGGGAGGTCTGGATTCCACAGAATCTGCTAGTACCAAGTGGTAGGGTTCCCGGGTCTGAAGTCCACGAAACTTCTAAGACAGTCGATGCGGGGACCAACCCGCACGGAAATAGGGTCAAGTGTACTGATGTGTAGGTCACTTGACTAAATGAACGTGGAGAGATCGTGAGTCTGGTAGTCACCAGCTCGTTCTCACCAAGACGCACTCCCAGAGGTTTGGTCTGGCGTGAGCAGAGGCCACCTGTCCACGACGCAGCCCTGAAAATATACAACATGCAGTTGACCATACTAAATCCTTATGCAGGTCGGTCAGGCACTTCGTTGCCTTTCCGATATATACAGAGCTGCACCCATTGCCCACGTCTTGCAGCCGTCGGACACATTTGGGTGCACCTGTGATCAACACAGAGACTTCGTTCGGCGACTAACTCCTCGCCAGTCGCCAGAACCGAATGTCCCTTGACTTGCCTCGCTCAGCAGCAGCTGTAGCTGCGGCAACCAAGCTCAATACCTGGCGCCCACTCCGACAGGTTGTCGACACTTGCGGGGCTTGGACAGAGTGTGTCTGCAAAAAGTATGCCACCTTGAACTGAGTGCTTTGCAGTGCTCGACGCATTGCAGATAGAACTCGAGCACCAATACAGTGGGCATGCAGCCACTGGACAACCCTTAAGTGTCCATTTGCGGCGGCCTTATCCATAGCTTTTGCTGTACATCATTCCTATCGATTAGCATGACAGCCACTTCACCACCGCCAAGTGGCCTTCGGCCGCTGCACCATCCATCGCTGCTGTTGCGCATCCCTTCCAGCGATTCGCATCCAACTACTGAACAATATCCAAGCGCCCAAGCCGCGCAGCCGTGTCCATCAATTTGGTGGTGCACCCTTCAGGTGTGCTTTCGTGTAGTTACTCCAACATCTTCAAGTTTCCGGTGGACGCAGCGCTATCCATGGCACTGGATGCATAGGCAATGGTGCTACGTAAGTGCAAACACTTGACAAGTGATAACTGCGTCTCATAGAACATGCTTGGTGCTAAGCCAACACAGCAGATGGAACTTGCATCGTGAAGCCCCGTTCCAGTATGGAAACGTGTTGCTGCTGCGCTGTCGATCGCCGAGTCCGTGCAGCTTTCGTACCGATTGGACGCCAGCCATCGGACCACCTGCAAATGTCCATTAGCCGCCGCACGGTCCATCGCTGCCGAGGTACATCCCTCAGACCGATTGCCGTGAAGCCACATGACAACACTCAGATGCTCATTAGCTGCCGCGGAATCCATGGTGGCGGTAGTGTAATGCAAATTCTGACGACGTGGGCAACTGGTTTGGTTACCGCCTTCTTTGTGTCGTTTGTGAGATGCTCGCTCGATATCGTGCAGAAAGCGAAGAATGTTAAGATGGCCATTATAAGCAGCAACGTCCACGGCAGTGTCAGGGATCGGGTCATCAACGCTTGGGTCTTTATTCTGAACCTGGAAAAGGTCGATGGAGGGGTCGCGCGAAAAAGTTTTATAGAGGCATTGCATCACTTCCATCTGACCATAGCTGGCTGCTGCGAACATGGTTTCGAAAGGATCGTACT